>VZTE01004108.1:186910-234458 GCA_013397775.1 Eulacestoma nigropectus | reverse complement strand
GTGCAAAATCCGGGCGGGATCGGCACGGAGCTGGCGCGGTGCTCGGCTCCCCGCGGGAGCGCCCCTGGGGAGCGCCCCGGGCTCTCCCGGCCGGAGCTCGGCTCCCTTCGGTTTGTTATTCCCCCCCACACTCCCCGCAGTTTGTTTCTTTCTTCTCGGCACAGGGAAAGCCTGAAGCCAAAGCACAGTAAATAAAGCAAAACCACCAACCCCCTAAAGAAGAATCAGGCGGACCCCCCGGCCAGCAAGCAGCAAGCCATCCCTGGGGTTCACTGAGGCCACGCGCAAGATAATGGAGAAAAGCCAACCTGGAGGAATCACCACGCCGAAGCCCTGCAGCTGCGGGAGCACTTTGTCTCAGCATCCAGCCACACGCCTCCGCCGACGCCGTGGCTCAAAGGCGCCCATGCAATATGCAGCCCTGACACGCAGCTGGGCACGCTCCCAGCTTCGCCTGTGCATCCAGAGCCAAAAATCAATCCCATGGCAAGCACGGACCCCTAAGCTCCTCCAGACGAGGAGGACAGTCCAGTCATCGCACCCCTGGCTGCAGCCTGCCTGCCCTTCGGGGGAGGCATGACTTTACAGGCAGCAGAGTATCTGGTAAAGCATCACGGCAGAAAACGACCCAGCCACACGCATTTAACTGCTGCTTCCTCTCGCCTCCACTCTGCGGGTCCCGCGGTTCAGCGCTGGACCAAGAACAGGAAGCCAAGCAGGACTTCACACCGCCTTCATCTCCATGGGAAAAGGGGTGGCAGAGTTAAAAGGCACCCAAACTTTTTGAAACCAAAATCACATGAGGGGATAATGTGACCAATGTGAGTCTGACTTGCATCACTAAAGTGAATCACCCATGTATAGCCGAAGCTTTGGTGCAAAATACAGCATGAAGCTCAGACTCGTGCTTCTGAAACCAGAAACCTTAAATCATGTGCCTGAAGTGCTCTGCTACCCCACCCTTCACAGAAAAAGCCAGATCTTTTTTCTCTTTAGTGTGTGCAGCCTCTGAACCAAGACAAAGACCACTAGCTCTGATGTTCCTCATACTGCCTAGGAAGCCAGCTTCCAGCACTAAAAACCAGCAACTCATTCTTGAAAAGATCTCCCAGATCTTAATGAAAAATCCTGAATTCACCCAAAGCTGCAAGCTCAGCTTGGACCAGGGCACAATTTCTCTCGCTCAGTGCCTCCAGCCATCTCCAGCCCATGCACGGACTACAAGGCTTCACCCTGCATCACTGATATCCATTTACCTAATGCCAGTAGAGGTAGCTGATTTTCTCCTCGTGAGCTCAGTGGGACATAGAGCAGAATGCATTATACCTAGCTAGGAGTAGAGCATGGTGCTGGAAGGAGAAATCACCATCCATTTTTGCTCTTTCCTGGAAGTTCTAGTACAAAGCAGAACTATAAACAGATCATAAACTATGAACAGCTCACACAGCCTAAGCTGTCTCTGCTATTCAAGAGTCACCATAGCCCTTCTCTGCCCCGTAAATAAGCCCCTGCATCACTTGCATAGGGCAGGTGATTTTAAATTCACCTGTATTGTGATTTCTGCCATCATCTGCAAGGTGTGGAGAGTTGTCATGATTCCAGCTGCCTTCAAATTGGTTGGGATTTTGACTTAATCCTCACCAGAATTTTACCCTGAGGGCAAGCCTGTACTGTGCAATGGGGCAGGGCACTGCATGGAGGTGCCAAAGCCTCTCATCATCCTGGCTCAGGGCACTGCCAAGTTGAGCCATCCTCTTAGAGAGCGAAGCAGCTCACCCTGCCCCATACTGCCTTCTCACTCTCCCTGCTGCCTCCTATCCTGTCTGTTCCAGGCCACACTGGGGTCCTTTCTGTGTCCTCCACTCCCTTTACCCTTCTGCTTTTAGAGTTGGAACACTCAAATGCAGCCAGGTAGTTTGCCAGCACCTTGTCTGGTACAAATAGCTTTTTAACTAAACCATGGACTTGATGTTGGTCTGGCTGTCTGTATCCAGACTGGCTTTGTCCCACCGTGGCTTCTCGGCTACTTTGGTACAGAGATCTACAGTTTTTAGCATCCTACATGAATCTCAGTGGGACCTAGAGTTTACTTCCCAGGGATTTCCATTTTAAACATTTTTTAAAACCCTTCTAAAAGTGTTTTGGCTAAAGATTTTTACTAAATCATTTCCTTATAAGGCAATCATTCCATGATTACTAGTGTTTCATCTGTTCATTGCCACATTGCCATACACCACTCATTTGAAAAAAGCCTAAGTATCCAAAATTATTTCTGTCAAAACAGTTAGAGACCACCATGAAGAATAATACATTATGTTTTCCTATGTGCTCTAGGACAGTGCATGTGGCATTAGTGACATGGATACACAGAGCAAAGTGCTTGTCAGTTAAATTGTCAATATTTTGTCAGTAAACTGGACCATCAGAGAAAATTTACCTCAGACTGATGCTTTGCATCATGCAGCCGTGGCATTTCTTATGGTCCAGGGAGCCCTGAACTTGAATTTGCTATGTCTTCAGGCCTTGCACCAGATGGGTCCTCTGACTCTGGGTTGGAGCAATCCATCACTTCCCTGTCTGTCTGTCAAAGCTGGGACCTGGACCTGTTCTCCTCCTCATCAGTCCCCCACAGAA
Organism: Eulacestoma nigropectus; assembly: GCA_013397775.1. NCBI lineage: Eukaryota > Metazoa > Chordata > Aves > Passeriformes > Eulacestoma > Eulacestoma nigropectus. The sequence continues at coordinate 231,824 of VZTE01004108.1, read as the reverse complement.
ATGCGGGGAGTAAACAATGCAAACACTAATATTTTTAAAGACCATTTTCCACAGCCCTCTAGTGTCTGTTCTGTTAACAGCCATTCAGAAGACACATCTGCTGGTTATGTGCTGTCTGAAATCCATGCGTATACACCTGAGCTGCACGTAAGACCCTAAGTGGGTAGATGTGGAATACAGAGCCCTGCACTTGGGGTGAGCTTTGCTGTGTCCTAACACCACCTGAGCTCCCTAGCTTAAAGCTAATTCATCAGTGTCCCCCAGATATGACATATCCCTATGAAAAAAGCTCTCTGATGGATGTACCTTGCAGTTAGGGCTGAGGACCCTTCTGGCTTCAGCTCTCCTTTGCAAGAAATCAGCGCTCCTTTTAGGGGGTCTGCAGCTGTGATATTTCCTTTGGGCATTTGCCAGTGTTTGCAACACTTAACTTTCCCACCACAGCAACATAGCTCTGTCCTAAAATGGCTTATAAACTGGTGTGAACTCTATCATAAACAAGGGTAACAAAAGCAGCAAAGCACAGTAAGCTTTAATTCTGGTGCTGGGAGAGTCAAGTCAGGGTGTTTCAGCTGTTGTTACTCCAGTCCTTACAATCCAGTAATTCAACTCAAAGACTTTAATAGTCAGAACACCGAAAAGCAGTATCTCCTGTCTTTTTATGACAACCCTTGGAGATGTGCAACAACAAAGTATCAATGTTGACTAAAAAGTGTGGTAAATGCAGACAGGCAGGTGAGCTGCAGCAACAGACAGATCACTCAGTTCTCTCAGGTCAGCAGCCTGCCTAGGAAATGGTTGCAGTGCTTTCCCCTGCATCTTCCTTTTCAGATCCTCCACCTTTCACAACTGCTGAACGAGCTCCTCTTCCCCCAACAGAGATCAGACCCCATCTATGTGAACTGTAAATGCATACTCATTTTGCAGAGTCCAGCAGACTTGCATGTTATGCTTTCCTCTATCTCACAACATATCTACAATAGTTCTACAAGCTCCTGTTCGTGACTAGAGATAGTTAAATACCATAAAAGCCATGAGATATATTTATTGGCCTCTATTAAAACGAAAATGGAGAGGATCATATTCCTATCATTGTAATTACTACAATGGCTCTACAGCCATAACCACATTAATCAGACATCATATGAATGGTTGTTAGCATTGTAAGATACTTGCCCTTAAGCTCATGGCACGTAGGGAGACAAGAAGCAGGAAGCTTTAAAACAAATGAGTTTAAAAAAATGGTATTAAACACGAGTCTTTATCGTTAGCCATAAGCTTCAACACAGCTGTATACAATTAATGGTAAGAAAAAGATCACTTTTACCCGCAAGTGTTTTCCAGTGCAATGTTCCTTAGCAAAATCATTCAATGCCATAGCTGGATAGAGCAGGACTTTCTTGTTAACAAGTAGTGGTCTGTCTGCTTAGAGCTCTGAAAAAAACATGTTTGTTCATTTTACATTTTGAAAAACAGAGCTGCTGCTAAACCAGGATCCTAATTGCTAGTTTGCTGGAACAGGTCTCCGGAGAAGTTAGTTAGCAAAACCACAAACATCTCCCCGGGTGCCATTAGAGACTGGAGTCCTCTTGTGGCAGAAGGTAGAGGAAAATTTCCGGTGACTGATTACTGCTGAAAGCTGGGACCTAGTAAGAGGTACAGGGAGTATCTGGTTTGTAAAGAGCTTCATGTCACATTGCAGAGCATAGAAGCAGCAGCATGAAGGCTTCGCAGCTGGCAGTGGGCAAGCATCAAAAGGAGCAGGATGCCACAATGTTGTGATACTGCAGACTGTGCTTCTGTTTACTGTGGTAGCTCCTGTCTGTTAGTGTGTTCCCTGCTGAGATGATGTTTCTGGCTGGGGTTTTTTTGTTTGTTTGTTTTTTTCTGTCTCTGTTAGCAGAGGTAATTTTTCCTGAGTGATTTGCTAGCAAGAACTTTTCTCCTGGCTAATATAGTCACTGTACAGTATCAGAGGCCAGCTCCTAGCCTTCTTATCAGTCTGGTGCTGAGGCGGGCAGATAACACAATTCTAAGATCTTGTTTAACTCCTGCTGCTCTGTATTCCATCTCCTTTTCTGCTATGTTGTTTCCTGTCTGCAATAGACCCTTGAGATCATCTGAGGAGACATTTCTGTGAATGATGGATGTTGGCCATGTTAGTGCCAGGATCCCTGCCTGGAACAGCACTGCAGAAGATGGAGTAAGTAAATAACCTGAAAGTCTTTCTTTACCCACACACCATGGTCAGAAGGCTTTCACATATCCACATGTGGGCTTGGGTTACAGCAAAGAGGTTATCTGGCTAGAAATTTAACCCCTGGGCCAGGCCTCCAAAGGGCTCATGAGCCCCTCACAGCTCTGATGGTCCTGCAAATAAGATTTTGAACTTTCAGGAAAAAGCCTCCAGCAGGAGCTTGTAACAGAGGCTTTGGAGGCAGCTTTAATGGCCTGCCGGTAACAAGATAAAAGATCACAGATACTCTTACCTGGTTTATTTTCTCTATCAAACCCATCAGATGCTTGGATGGTGCCCTGCTTTCTGTAACCTTAAGCTCGAGGGTGTTTTTCAGGAATCTAAATACAACACCATTTCAACTACTTCACCCTAGACCTCATTCCAGAGAAATTGTTTGTGATCTTAGGTATCTTATATTAAACAAGACTTCTAGGGCAGACCTTACCTTCCCTACCCTGCACCCTCACCCGTGTGTGAGGAGACCTGTGTCTCAAGGGGTCTCCTTCAGGAATCCTAAATTAAGGTCTGTGTTGGGAAGTAAAACTGTTCCACATATGTGGGTCTTACTACAGCTGGACTCAAATGATGTTTAGTTGTGACTACCCAAGTTCCTGATTTCTTACTGCTCAGCTGAAGCCTTTTCACATCAAGCACCATGAACCTGTTTTGTTTTCCTCCAAATGTCTAAGCCAGCAAATTAAGCTGAATGCTGCCATTATGGCTTTGGTGTCTAAAACAGATCAAAGAGTTTGGCTGCCACTGGTTTGCTCCCATAGGCCTGGCCAGTAACTAACTGCAAGTATCATCTCGGAGAATAGCCCAACATGCTGAGCTGATCTAGTGAGCAGGGCTCCTTCTGCAGCTAGCAGCAGTCTGGAAAGCAGCCGAGATATCCAGGATCTGACAAATTGTCCAGTGAAATCTGGGCTAGATTTCAAAACCCTTGATAAGACATGACACAAAACCAATTTGGTATACAAAAACATTCCAACAGCCCTTGTTGTTGGTCAGATTTCAAGCTAATTACAAAGCAAACTAGCTGTTACAAAGTCTCAAAGGATAAAATAAAAACATTCATGTGTTTGTAAACATATCCATAAGTAGAATCATAGCATAGTTTGGGTTGGGAGGGATCTTTAAAGGTCAGCCAGTCCAACCCCCCTGCAGTGAGCGGGGACATCCTCAGCTATGTCAGGTTGATCAGAGTCCCATCCAATCTGGCCACATAAAAATATGTATATAAATGAAGTTCTAGTGTGGTTGCAACATGAGTCCATCCCATGGGCAACACAAACTGCTGCAGTGTGGGTCACTCTTCCATGGGGTCCTTCACAGGCAGGCTGCTCCCGTGTGGGTTGCTCTCTCCACAGGCCTCCCAGAGGGTCACAGCCTCCTCTCAGGCATCCACCTGCTCTGCTGTGCAGGTGGATCTCTGCATCCCTGTGCATCTCCATGGGCTGCAGGGTCACAGCTGCTTCACCATGGTCTTCACCACGGGCTGCAGAGGAATCTCAGCTCTGGCACCTAGAGCACCTCTTCCCCCTCCTTCTGCACTGACCTTGGTGTCTGCAGAGTTGTTCCTCTTACATGTTCTCACCCTGCTCTTCTCTGGCCACAAGTATAACTGTGCAATAACTTTTTTTTTCTCCTTTTGTAAAATGTGCTATCACAGAGGCATTACCACCACTTCTAATTGGCCCAGCCTTGGCCAGCAGCACTTCCACGTCTGGATTGCCAGGGACTGGCTCTGCTAGGCTTGGAGGAACCTTCCAGCAGCTTCTCCCAGAAGCCACCTCTGTAGCCCCCATGCTACCAAAAGCTTGGCCATGCAAACCCAATACAACACATGTATCTCTATAAAAGATTTTCCTATCAGACTCATAAACATAGACACACAGATCTTCATATGGGCCAGCACTAATCTCTCTGCACATATTTAGTTATGTATTGACTGATCAATACTCCATCCATAGATAGATCTGGATCTAGACAGACAGAAATCACAGCCTAATTCCCATTTGTTTACTATTTCATTCTCTCCAGAGAGGGGCATTTTGACTTAGAGATGATTGAATCTAGTTCCTGACACTCGATGTATACTATTGATCTGGAGGTCAGGCCAGAGAGTCACAAATGAGCTCTATTAGTAGCTTTGTAATAACACTGTATCATATTCCCAAGCTTGCAACTGCTTCCCAGGATGTTTGTTCTCATTCTTGACCCTTTTTATTTTGCCTGACTCTTGACTCACTCTTGCAGCCAGCTCATCTCTAATAAATTATGGAACTTCTCACAGCTTCTTTCCTGCTCTTCTCTCTGAAATTCATCTTCTGGCCCCATTTGTGATAGAGCAAAAAAGTCTCCTTGGCTGTTACAATTCATTTTAAGGATTCTTTGTTATTGCTGATGCCTCCGGTGAACTCCCACAGGGACTTGAAGGAGATCAAGAAGAGAAAGTACAATAATATTTTTTGCTACTTCTGAAGGGCGTCTGGCTTGTCTGCACAGACGGTTGCCAGGATTTTTGTCCTCCTTTTGCTTCAAACAGGGAGACCTGTCCAGTGTTACAGTCACAAGTTACAGTTATAGAAATAAAACACAAAATACTGAAGCCTGGATGAAAAATGTTTCCCCAGAACAGATCTAACACTGTCAAAGACCATGCTCTGACTTACAGCCGAAAAGGATGGCACACAAAGGTTTGTTCCAGGGCAAATTGTCCGTCCCTTTTATGCCACAAAAGACCTGGTTTGATCCCAGCATCACTGATTAGATCTGTGCTGTTGAAGTCCAAACACAAAGGCACTCTTACAGAGGATGGCTTGATTTAGCTACTACTGGAGTCCTGAAATAGTGGGATAATACCTTGGGAACGATGACATCTGCATGGGTGACCTGATGGTGGCCACAGAGAACTGTAGATATTTGCTCCATCATTTTGCAAATTAGATCACTTGTGTCCTAGTTGTTTGCAGCCCTGATGAACTTCATTGTTCCCCTGTCAGTGACTGTGTCTCCTGATCCCTTCATACAGTGAAACCAGGCTTGCTGTGGTGTGTGACTTTCTCATGCTGTTGATACATGAGCAAGCAGGAGCACATCTGTAGGGCAAAGAAATTGGTAGTGAGGATGCAACATGCACACTATTTGCATTTCAGAGAACTGGCTTTGGACTAGCTTTATTCTGGTCCTATCAAGTCAGCATCCATCAACAACTACAGCAAATTAGGCATGCTCCTAGAGTACATCTTCCCATGCTGATTCGCTGAAAGGGATTCCAGGTGCATGTACTCTGAGACTGCTCTGGCTATGAACCAAAGAGCAGTAAATAAAAACTATCTGGATTTGCCTCAAAACCACATTGCTGATCTGTCTGAAAAAAGAAAGAGAGTGACATCTGAGAAACGAAGAGACTGCTGACTGAAAAAGAAAGAGAAACTGATGGAAAAAAATACCCTGATTGCAAAGACAGATTTTAGGATAACATGTCACCTTATCTGCTGACTGGTAATAGCTCCTTAGGTTTGCACAAGCCTTGGAGCATATTGCTTAGCCCTTCTGTGTTATGCTTTCTCAATTATACCTGGTTGTGAGGGTCAGGATATTTGTCCCTGTTCACACCCAGGGGAAAACAGCTGTGTGGAGCAGCTAACCCATGTGGGACATTGCTGGAAGCAGATCCCACAGCTGGAATACCGTAGCCCCACATTCCAGCCAGGTCTCCACTGGGTACAAGCCTTGTCATGAGGCCAAAGGCTGCTTTCTTCAATCAGATACTGTCACATGGTGGTTTCATGCCACTGTTTTGAAGACAAACTATGTCCAACATAGCAGCCTTTCACTTTGAACTCTCATGGTAAAGATGCAGGCATTAAAAGTAAGACCAACTTCTCAGAAGAGATGTCTTTTAAAAAAGGAATCAGTGAAAAGCATACCATAGTTTTGAACAACAAATGCTACCTGTGGTTACATTGACCAAGAAATTTCAAAAAATGCACAAATATATTAAATGTGTTAGTTGGAAGTGTTATTATTTGTATTTGTACAATTAAAGGAGTAATGTTCATCAAGTATATAGGAATGAAACCAAAGTTCAAGACCATCAATGATCTCTTGCTGCCCAGAACAAGAGACTCTCTGATATGCAATCAATCCTTGTCCTGCTTCCCACTGGCTACAAAGGAGAGAGTAGAATAATGAGTAGAATAAAATATTCTCTTAGGCTGATCGCAGAGTGAAACAAATAATTACATTTGAGTATGGTGAGCTAATTTTATAGTGCTTTTCAAAAGTACCTTAAGTAACCCTTGGGAAAAGAGTTTTTTTAAAGCAGAACAGAATCCAAATGAACCTTTCTGACTGTGGGGTCATACTAAAACTTTCAAATTCATCCTGTTTTCATCAGAGCTGTGCCAAGTGTCTCAGCTAGCTTGTGCTTCTGCAGCAAAACTTCATGCTCCTCACAGCTCTGTCAAACTGTCCAGTGAAACCAGATGAAAGTCAGCAGCTCTGGACCCAGTCAGAAAGCTCATAGGATGCCTGTATCAGCAGTGACAGTGATGCAAGGCTCTGCTGGTTAAAGCCAGAGGGGCGTCCAGCATATACATAGGTTTTGAAAAATTGCACTTGCCACTGACAGGAAATTCTTTTTATCAGGCAGCAAAACTGTAATGGAGTAGATCTGTAAAGGAGCAGTTTCCCTTGATGTCAGCTGGGGGTCTGGACACCATCAGATATTCTTTTTCTTTCCCCAGGAAGATTGCTCTGGGTCACTGGATTATGTTGAATAGGCTAGTAATTTTTAGGGATATTTGAGCAAAATTGTTTCCTCTTCTTCTCTGAAATACATCTTGGAAACCTGCTTATACTTGTACACACAGTTTCTCCCTGAACAGATGTTTCTTTTCACAAAATTACAAGGCTGTCATCTGTGATGAATACTAAGTAGTTTCAAGAAGTCTGTTCTCTAAGCTGGTACAAGACATAGAACCCAAAGGAAAGAAAGGAGGATCTGATGAGGAAAATAACATCCTCACCAGACCAGGTCCCAGTTCTGGTCTCAGATACTGAATTTCTCTTTGCAAACCTTTTATGGTTTCACAATTCTTCATGTGCAGAATGAAATATTTCCCACAGACTTTGCTTACTTACATTTTTTACTCCTGGTGTCAGTGCATGTCTTACCCACCATGTCTAGAACTGCAGTTACTCCTATTCTGATATAAATAACAATATTTTATTTCAGTTCAGTTTTGCACTTCAGTGCTTGTACAGGAAAACAGTCACTGACTCCTTCTCTATTGCTTTCCTGTGAGTTCATTAGATTTTCCCTGAAAAAGACTCAGGGAGTTTCTAAAAGCACCAGTTTTCAGACTGGATGATATTTTCAAAGTTAAAAGATCTGCAAAGAAGAAAAGTTACGTTTATAGAAGAAACAAGTCAATCAGAGATGTCTTTATATGTCTTTTTTTATAAGAAGGGCAGTAAGATATACCCTAAATAACATAACCCTGAAAGCGTAAGGCCAATAATTTCTCTTTCCCTTTTTTTTTTTTTTTTTTTTTTTTTTTTTTTTTTTTTTTTTTAAAAAAAAAAAAATTTCTCTATNTTTTTTTTTTTTTTTTTTTTTTTTTTTTTTTTTTTTTTTTGGTAACAGAAAGAAAAGCTTGCTTGATAGAGGGAGGCTGGGGATGGAAAGGTAGGAGAGCGCTATCTGGGGAGGTGGCAGACTCTCAATTCTACTCAAAGCACAGGTAAACAGAATTAGCTCTGGAAAACACAAAGGATTTGATGTCTGGCAGTTGCCTGGCAGATTCTCAGCTCACATGTAGAAGTAAATTCTTTTCTGTTAGAATGGGAAAGGATCTTTCTAAACACAAAGTGAATATAAATAGGTATCTGTGAGCCTGTCTGTACAGTTGTTTTTTCCTGGTTATACTGGTCTAATGGGATGATTCATGTTAGACCAGGGTGGACATTCTGATTTTAGGTGAAGACTGGATCTTGTCAAAATAGCTTAAAGAACATGCAGCAATATACAGTAAAAAAGACAGGCCTTGATTTTAGGCACAAGGTGTCCTCCTGGGAACTACTGCTGGTTTAATTAAAGAGGTTCAAAGCCTCTCTCCTTCTCTTTCTATTATAACTATGCCATGTTGATAAGCCGAGTCTGAAGAGAGACTGAACTGATCTCTGCTGCATGACATTTGCCTTCACTTGAAAAGATGCCAACTCAGCTGACAAGTATTGTGACTGTATGCAGTAAACATTAACTATTTCACTTCTTAACAAAGCACACAAGGAAATCAAAGGACCAGAGGGCCTGCAGAAACACTTCCCAGAATACAGAGCGAGCTTGGCTGGTGCTATGCATAAAATGAATATATTTAAGTCTACCTACAGTTAAACTGCAAGGAAGTCAGAGGGAGGGCAGCAAATGAAATAATTTTTATGAAAAGGTTAGGGATGGGCTCAGCTTTGAAATACTAGAGAAATAATACTCTTGTTAACAGGTTTCTCTCTTGTCCTCAGAGAGACATCCGTCTTAGGATCTGGAAACAGGATGCTTCCAGAGTCGTTCCAGAGCTATAGCACTGACCTGATGGATGGGCAAGGGTTGTTGGGATGTTTTTAATGAGCTGTAATGGCTTTCTTCAGGGCCTTCGAGAGATCAAGATGCCGAGAATAGTTTGTCTCAAAGTATGACAAGGAAAAAGAATGATAAAGGATACAGGGACAGGTAATCGGCTGAATTCATTGCACTGCACAGAAATTATGTCTTGACCAGCTTGCTGTCTGTTGATGAAAAAGAGGTTTTAAAATGACAGAAGCAGGTAGTATTAACTGCTGCGGATGAACTATATTCTGTGGAGGAATTCTGGGAGAAGCCTTCTCTGAGAGGTTCAGAAAATAGTTACTGCCTGCTTTTTGAGCATATAGTGATGTAAGAAGCAAAGCTGAAAATCACCTCTGCAAAAGGAGTTACATATAAAACATGTATCATCAGCTAGGTCTGAATACAGCCATCCTCCATCTCCAGCTTTCCACAGCCACCACAACACCCAATGTGTTCTCCAATGCAGAGAGGGTACCTGGCACACATAAATCCTCACACGATGGAGCAAATCCAGCCCACTGTGCTGTAAAAATTTCCCATGTAACTGTCAGAGAAGTACACACACTCAGCAGCAAGCCAAATTAACTCTGCTCACAGTATCGTGCCTAATTGCTCCCATCAAGGCAGGGCTGGTCATTGTTCTCAGAGTTAAAAATTAAGAGTCTAGCTCCCATGACACGTGCCAGACCAGTGAAAAATCAATACAGTTCCTTACAGCATCTGTGAAAATCTAGAAACTCGGGATGGAAAAGGCCTATTGAGTCAGCTCAGTGTGTCTTGGTCCAAGATTGTTCCTAGTCCTTGCTATATATTCCTCAGCACCCCAGGAAATCATGGCCATCATCAGGTACCCATTTGCAGCAAGAGGCTTCAACAGCTCAGGACTCCAGGTATGAGCTGGGGCACAGAAAGCCTGGAAAGAGAAGCTTTACTGATGACCACAACCAAATTAAGCTAAACAGATGCACTGTTTTGGGGTTAGTTGTTTTTAGCATTTCTTTTAAATGAGACAGGACAAGGTTTGTGCCTTTAAAATAAACTGAAATGAGCAGAATTTCTATCAGATAATGACCAGCTTTTCATGTAAGATGCACTGGCAAACCCAGCTATAGTGCAGTGAAGCTCTCCCTCTGGTCAGGTCCTGAAAGACATTTTCTCTGAGAGCATTCAGAATCAAATGTGCATTTAACTTTTCTTTCCATTTCACACTCCATTTCTAGTGATTAATGCTTGTGTTCTAGATGGGTGAAAGCTGAAACAGATGTTATCCACTCACAATGCCGTTCTGATAACCCTGAGCTAAAGACTGAAATCCTTAGCAGATTAGCAGCTGAAATAAAAAATGGGTAAGTAAAGTGGGGAGTACGGCTGAACAAACTCTTATAGGTTTTATTTCTGTGGATAACAATGCACAGAGGCTATGTAATCTCCATGCTAATCTGCCAGAGGAAAGATTAAATGGCAAAATTCCAGCACTGAAACCTGCAAGTCTCCTCTGCTCTACCCTCTCAGTGTGAACACCAAACTTTTTAGCAGAATGTCACTGTGTACACTCTTATTATGTTGTTAAAAATGTGACTTTTCCAGCTAATTTCCTTCTTATTGAAACAAAATAACAGTTTTTCTTATACATTCCTATGAGCTTATTGTATTTCTTCCATTAAAAGTACTTGCAGCCACTGTATGGTTCATCTGGTGCTGAGAAGGTTAGAAAAAATATTTGAATTTTCACCTAAGTGAAACTTTGGGTGGCTTTTATCAAATAAGAAGACAGACTTTTTAGTGACTTTGGGACATTTTTTTATATTCCTTCATTCAAACCTTGGAAGTCTGTTGGAGCAATGAACCTGACATAGCTCTGACAGGGAAAAATTTAGTCTCCCTCCTTTGTTCTTTATCTCAGAGAGCTACAATATGTGAAAAAGCTGTGCTGTATTAATCTATAGGCTAGACAAACCAATTCAGCTGGGAACATGCTATTGGAAACTAGAGGAAAGGAGGAGATCTGCAACATCAGTACCCTGAAGAGCAGAGAGCTGGGTGGAAATGTACCAGTATATAGCTCAACTTATCAGCTAGCCCACTCTCTTTTTTTTTTTTTAAAGACCCTCCAATTACTTTCTTTAAAGCCCACAAATAGGAACATGGATGCAATAATCTAGTCCATTATCCTGCCTCAGACAGTAGCAGATGTTTCTGGGGAAGGAACCCACAACCTGCAGTAGGCTGGTGTAGGATAATCTTACCCCCCACATCAGCCTGGTCTTCAGTATTTAAGAGACTGGCTAAAAGCAGAGCATTTAATATCCTTTTGAGAAGGTTTTGTACTCTGGCTACATCAATGATGAATTTCTTTCCAATACCCATCATGGAGGCGAGTATCTTTGGTGTATCTGCTTTATGTATCAGATCAAGTCTCCTAAGATGCTTAACATTGGAGAAAAGACTTAAAACAGTAACCCAAATTACCTTTTCCAAATGGAGAGAAGGACATCCAGCTTGCTATGTTTAACTTGTTTTTCTTTGTGGAATTCACAGTACAAACTGCTTGAGGCTTCTTATATCATTGCCAGATCTGTGCTACGTCTGTGTCTATCGATAATGCGTAGTAAATTATAGTAAAGCAATTGGAAATCCCAGCTCTTCCTCCTATTCTTAAGAAAAAGCCTAAAGACCTAGACAATAAAAGCATGATGGTTGTGCTTTACAATGTAATGTTGACACAATAGGTGTAGAGCAAAGAGCAAGAAAATGAACACGATCCTTTAAAAGTATGTTATAAAAAAGCACCTCTCAACTCATGAGCCCCTTCCCACCACCACCTCCCCAGAATGGTTTCGATTTGTCACAGAACATAAGATGACTTAGCTGAGGAATAACACAGCATTGCAAGTTGCAGGGTATTTATTCTGTGATGCAAAATTCTCCAGATCTTCAGTCCCCAGTAGGCACAGGAATGTGTGACTCCAAATTGCTTCTAACCTCCAGGCTTCACCTCCTGAGGCTGCAGTCAAGATCCCAGTTAAAACTATTACTAAACCTGCACCTTTCCTGGCTCTTCAGTGACACCTTCTGGGACAAAAATAGACCAAACCAATCTTACTTTTTCTGCAGCTCTTTTTACCTATAAGTAGGAGTCAAGTGAGACTTTTGGAAGCTGGCTGTCAAGAAATGGTGAGCCCACAAAAAACGCTATGCAAATACAGCTGCCTGCATGCAGTGCCCTGAAAAGCACGATCTCTTTGGAGACTGGGCAGGAGATGAGTCCCAGGTGGCTGCAAATCTGTAAGCTTTCACTTCTCCCAACATGTATTTTGATTTCCTGAAATTGCTAACTGAGGAGAAAAAAAATCACACTTGAACAGCTGGATCCTCCCTGTAAGAGCAGTAAGGATGAAGGTGGAAGTTTATATTGAAGTATCTTACTTTTAGTGACAGTGATCTTATCTTTGCTTGAGGGCAGGTTTTAGATGCATCTGTGGTGGGTCTCTAGGACACAACTCTTTTATTTCACTCTGGCAGCACTCTAAAGGGCTGGACTGCAATTCCCACTCCCATGCATCCCCAGTTTTGAAGGACAAGGGCACACAGGGCAGTTCCCTCAGCTGCAGGGGGAAAGACACCTTTTTATCCACTCTCAGGGGGACACGCTGCGAAGACAAGCAGGCTTTGCTAGGTAGGGTATTAACTCACTGAATGGACTGGATCTTAGCTGAGAAAGTGAGCACGTTCAGCTAAGAGGTCTGATCTTGAGCACTCACGCATGTACAACCCCAGAATTCAGTGTTACTGTGCAAATTTACTGGCACTCAGACAAGTAGAAACATCTCATTTTCCTCTGTGCATAGTCTATTGCAAATAAATGTACCTTTGATCCCACTGTGCTCCACTGATGATCCATTTGGTACTTTTTGGTATTTTCATCCTGTCCCTGGCCTATTTATTAATCTATAGCTTTTTACTGTCCAATCAGGCATCTTGGGCAATAGTTCTTTATGTCTTTTGCAGGTACTGTTTTGCAAATAGAACACACAGTGAGTGAAAATAAAAATTTAAAATCTGAGATGGTCTTCAAGTTTGACACACAACATCCTTTTTATCTGACCTGAACTAAAAGTAAGCCAGAAGGGCATCCTCTCCACCCAGGGCAGCTGGCAGTAGTACTGCAGTGGTGACATGGATGCTGTGCTCTGTGCCCAAAGGCAGAGGGTCAGCAATTACATTAGTGTGACCTGCTCCGGTGTGTAAGTTAAGCTGCTCTGTGTAACTCTTCCTGGGCACTGACTGCTTTCATCAGTGCACATTTTCCTGAAGTGGTAAGGTTTCTTTGTACAGGAGGTGGTTTCCTTGTACAGGAGGTGTAGCTAACATGAGAATTTGCTTGTAAATGGGGAGTGCTGAGAGCCACAGGTAAAGCTGGCAGTGTGCAAGGTAGTCAATGTGATTTGTAACAAAAGCAGAAAGAAGTCACTCACGTATCCTCTGGACTGGTGCATTAATGATCCATGTCCTTCTGCTGGAGGGATGCTAATGTAACCCATGAATCATGCATAGCTTCAGAGGAAAAGAGGATCAAAGAATTGCTGTGCTATTGGATCCCTTCATTTCTTCTCTGCAGGAGCCAAAGGCTGACCTCTTTGCCTCAGGGTTAAGTGCTCCTAAGTACATTGCCACAAAGCTGAAAATAAAGGAGAGAGTTCTCTCCATTTCGGTGCTCGCCGTGTGGCTCTGGAAGAGTCCACATCTCCACGTGCTTCTTTCCTGGCCACCTGGAGATCCAAGTGTCTAATTCCAAAGGGTAGGGTTGCATGTCTGGTTTTGCCACTGGGTAAGTAAATTGCTTCAATCAGCATCAATTAATGCTTGCTCCTAAGCAGATGAGGTCTTGCTAAATACATGGGGCCGGTTCTGGGAATTGTCCTCTTGGTTTGGACAGTGGAGAAAACATTGGCCTCAAAACTCCCCTACTTCCCTTTCAAACTAGAGTATCATCCCCCTCTTATAAATTCCCAAATACATATTCTGGCATAAGCCTGGATTTTTTTCTGAGGCAAATCTATATATTGGAGCCCACAGAGAGCTTTTTCTGAGTATTGGGTTCTTTCTGTGTATTAGAGCTTAATCTGCACATCTGAACACAATTTGCTGTCACCCATTTTTTCAGGGTTAAAAGGCAAATACCACATAAATTGTAAACCTCTGTGATAACAAGAAGGCTCAGCAAGATGATTTTCTGGCTTTTCTACTTTAAAGAGACAGGATCTTATGATTACTCTTCACTCCCGATAATTGAGGCAGTCTGACCCAAACTGAGGCCCCAACACGCTGCACTGTTTCTCTAAATACGCAAATGAAAGCAGCTTGTGAGAGTAGAAAGTTTCCAAAGCAAAACATTATGATTTACATTTGACCTCTTCAAAAAATTGCTCTCAGCTGTCCTCAAGAACCCTGCACGTTTTCTTTATACAGCTCTTTTACTTGCAGCCTTTGCCATAGGCTTCATCCTGCTTCATACCTCTGGAAGCACTGATTCACCGGGAGCTATGGGTGAGTACTCCAGAGAAGGGGCTGGGAAGCACCTTCCCAGCCCACCACATTCCAGCTTCAGAGCCTCTTGTCCTGCATTTTGGTATCTCCACCTTCAAAACCAGGTTATGCCTTCGTTTTGCACGTGACTCAGAAGGGATCCTCTGTCTGCTGCTTGGCCAGACGTGCAAGAAGGAAACACTTCTGGTCCCCAGGTGTAACTGTACTAAAGAGGAGCATCCTCTCTCCTGGGCACTCTGCACAAGCTGCCCAGGATGCCATGTGCCTCTCTGCCCCACTTGCAGGGAGGTGTCAGCCTTGGGAAGGCAAAATGTTGGACCAGATAAAGCCAAATTGAGGTACCTACACTCACTCAGGCCTCAGCGAAGTATGTGCCACCGGTGCACATAATTTGGCTATCAAAATGTGTTCTGGTGTGCTCACATTTTAGGTGTGTTCATGTTTTAGGCACTCTTTGCACAAATATTAATGAGTAGCTCAAGGGCATGGCAGCAAAGCACCAGGGTAGAATTACAACCACTCTTGGCATGATGTATCAAGCAGCGTGCCAGAGTACCTGTTATGGATTTTGTGTTAATATTTGCCATTGACTATCACTGCTCATCAGGAAAAGCAGTGTTTTTAATAAACTTTGAAATAAAGGATAGACGAATTGTCCTGACTGCAGAAATCCAGTCACTGAACTTCTTCCTGGACACAATTTAGCTTTGTTTTCTCCATAGCTGTAGATTGCGAGGAACCTGCCACGTGGAAAGACTTCCCACCTTATACAACACCAATAAGGTGTTATTTCTGAGCTTGGAGTAACCACAAAGTCAGATAAATCCTCAGCAAAGCACCGTGCCTGGAAATGAAGAGAAAACTTGTTCCCTAGGCTTTGTTTAGGTGCTCTACTGCAAGTGCCAGCAAGAGGGCCTCTTCCCTCCAACAGCAACGGTGACTGCAGGGCTGGGATCCTAGGAACAAGAGTGTTAGGCAGAAACAGGCTGGAAGCACCATCTAATTGTAGATGGTACCAGTTAGCCATGCCTAAACAGATGCCCCAGTCTGCCCACACTGGGTCAGGCCCTGGGCTTTGGAAAACATCGGACCAGTAGAAAACAGGTAAAATGCTCCAATATAGTGTGTGCTGAGAAAGCCCAGCAGCTTTGGCCTTCCCTTGTTACTCCAGAGCTGTGAAGCAGAGGACGAGGCTGCACTCGTAAACAGGTGAGCAGAGAGTTCCCTGAGTTCTGGCAGGCTTGCTACATCCT
This sequence comes from Eulacestoma nigropectus, assembly GCA_013397775.1. NCBI lineage: Eukaryota > Metazoa > Chordata > Aves > Passeriformes > Eulacestoma > Eulacestoma nigropectus. The sequence continues at coordinate 216,169 of VZTE01004108.1, read as the reverse complement.
GCAGCGGCTCTGGGACAGCAGTGAGTGCCCCGTCATCACCAACTGTGAGGCTGAAGGAACCCAAAGATTTAAAGCTTAATAGTCTCTGTCGGCATCAATCTTTCCAGAAGACAGAGCAACAACAACAAAAAGCTAAATAGAAGTTTTAGCAGCAAAACTGCTTTAACAGGTACTGTAGGTGTAGTGAGACTGCTAAGGAAAGATAGAAAGCATATGGACATCCGACTTACTGGCATAAATTTGGGGACATCAGCATAGCTGCAGAAAACACCATTATCGAGTCCTTAAAGATCAAAAAAAAGATAGTTTTTTTAGTACAGAGATATGGAAAAAATAGGAGGAGATAGGATATGGTATCTCAAAAGAAATAGATACCTGCCTTATTTCATATGTATTTTTGTACTCAATTTTCCCTTGCACAAATCAGTAGGAAAGTCATCTTCAGCAGCATATTTAAGTACATAATTAGCTTTAAGTAGATGCTTCATCCTGATTTAATCACATTGCTGCATTTGTACCTAAATCAAAATGCTCTTATGAATCTTAAAACTAGGGTGGTATAAAAGACATGTAAGAGGTCAAAATCAGATACTCCAGGGTAGAAGGTAAATTGCTACTGCCAATGAGCTGTTAGAACAAATGGTGTTATCTTTTATAAGAAATTACACGGTGCTATGCTATGACAAAGAGAATTTGTCTTTTCACCCATTTCCTACTCTGTTTCCCATCAGCTGAAAATGACTCTGCAGGAGTCAGAGCCCAAAATACAGTCAAAATTCTTAGGACAAAAGCTAAAATGCAGCAAAATTTGTGTGCTACATTTAAAGATACCTAATGAATTACACAAACTTCTTCCACAAATAAATGGAGCAGCTGGTAATTGCTAAGAGTTATTCAGGCTGACCTGGTATTCTCAGACTGTTACTGCATGACAGAGTGGATGTTGCATGTCTAAATAACAAATACTGCAATTCAGCAAAGTAGTTCAATGTGTGTTTCACTCTCATTTAAGAGAAGCTGAGATAAGACAGCACCACATCATGGGGTGGGTTATGCCTTAACATTGCTCATTTCAGTAAAGAGTAACACCAGATTCTGGGAGTTACAAGAACTGGAGCAACATCTAAGAAAATCCCCATTATAAAATAAAAGAGGAAGACAATTTTGCTAGTTTTATCTACACAAAATAGCGCACTAACTCATTCCAACATCATGGATAGCAGAATAGATAATCAATCAATGTTTAAATTGCCCTATAAGACAAGGACATAAGAGGATGCACAGCTTGTTTCAGAGCCAGTTTCTAATTGGATACTTACAGAATCAGCAAGCCAGAAAGTTTCTTGGCAACCCAGCGCTACATACCTTCACCTTGTTTTCCCATTGCCGCTCTTCAGTCAAGAGAGTCAACTTGTGATTTTCCAACACAGAAAATCCCCTTGGAATTTTCTACAGGTGAAAAAACCCCTCACACACCAAAACCTTTCCCGTATTCAGGATCTACCTCTTTTTGAAAAGCTAAATAAAAGTCTCCTTGCCCTTGACATCATTCAGGGAGGAAGGAAGGAAGGCTGATGTAAGTCTGAACTAGACTGAACACCATGGAGCTGCTTGGGGTTAATCAGCCCAGCACAAACACACCTCCCAGAGCAGCAAGCCCCTATTTCCCACTGCTGCCTGCACCCTCCACAGCCACTCATGGCAGGGCCTAGGACCAAAGTGCAGGATTAGGGGCATGGAAGGGAAAGAGCCTTGGGAGACCAAAAGAAGTGAGAAGATGCCATGGGTGGGGGGAGCCACCTTGGGTGAGCAAGGAGGATGCGCACACCTTTGTGAGTTTGGGTGGTGTGCATGAGTGGGTAATAGTGGAAACATAATTGTTGACAATTAACAGAAACAAGATAGTGATTAGTCCATGGCATTTGTCATTAAACCCTGATGAAACTCAGTGTGTGCAACCATTTTGGTTAATTGACTACCATTAATAATGCATACCTAAACCACTCCAAAACACCACTGAAATGGGAAAATATCCCTTAGTTTTGTCCCATCCCTCATTCTAGGGAAGAAAAATTATGATAGATATGGCATCGCACTGAGACTTTAGGAGTACAGATGGAAAGCCTGCCTTTTTCTGGAAGCTGTAAGCCTTCACATAGTAAAATCTTTGAAATAATCTCTGAGTACTTAGATATTCAGGACCTTGAACAGCCTTGTACTGCCCTGCTACATGAAGTCTGCTTTAACACTACTTGATCTCCAGCTAGCTGGAATAAATCTACCTCAGGAGCATCAGTGCTTTGAACTGATTTATTCCACCTCACTTTCTTTCATGGGGCTAGGGCCTATGGCTCATGGTAATATGTTACAGTGCCAGTTGAAATAAATGGGGCACATGTGCAAACACTCAGACACCTCATTTATCCACCTGTAAAAAATTAGTTTGGCATTTATGGTTCAGTACTGGCACATGTGGAGCAGTTGAAGTTGAAGAGTTTCAATAAATGTTAGGGAAAACTGCCTGCAGGCTGCTGGCCTGTCTCCTCATCCCAAGAGGGGGGTAAAAAAAGCAAAGCCTTTTCTGGATCCTGTACAGTCTAGTACAAAGCTCTGAAGAAAAGTAGAATAAAAAACAGGAGACAAGCCATCAGTGACACTCCAGAAATGCCTAGCACAAAGCCTGGACAAAGCTTTGCTCTCTGAAGCCTGCAGTGCACCAGAGGATGCACTGGGAAGCCACTCTGGGGGCTATTGCTCACCCTGAGCTCAGTCCTCTCTTAGCAAAGTGGGAGAGTCCATCCCTTGGCCACCAGCTGAGGGCTGGGCCCGGTATGCAGGCAGGTGCTGGATATAAAACAGAACAATGCTTTGTGTTTAAGATGCTGCCTTTTACCTGCAAATTGTGTCCCTTTCATATCTTTGGTAGACATTTCTCTTGGGCATCAGCTCACCATGGTCACCATCACAGCTTAGCTTAAGCCACCTTCTTTACAGAGATTTTGGCTGTCTCCTGTTTAGATTCCCCACCTGACTTTCAGAAGACTTTGGGGGTGAGATTAAAAACCACAAGCGAACAAAGGGGGAAGGTGCTACTTTTGTACATAAATTCTTCTGGCTTTTCTTCTAGGCACGTCTTCTAGAAATGCCTTATGCAGTGAAACACAGCCCTGCACAAGGAACCCACACCTGGAAGTGTTCAGAGTCAGGACCCTGCTGAGAAGGCTTAAAGGGAGGATTTAGGAGATTTGCAGGCTTTGTGCCAGCCTTAGAACTGAGATAAATGTCTCTCCAGAATACAGAGCTCTCTCATTTTTCCTGTAGCCCTTTTCTCCCTGAAAGAGCTTTTTAGAGAGGGAACATTTTCCCAACCTGACTGAGATTGACTAGGACAAATAGAAATGAATGTAACTAAAACCTTGGAGTTGCAAAAAGAAAAGATAAATGAGACCCCAGTGGTACCAATGATACAATTAGATGGTTTTCACGTGGGACTGCTAACAATAGATGCTTTTCAGGAATAAATCCTTTTGCTTTCAAGACATATGTCTTTTCAATCACCAGCTCTTTTAAGAGGTTCAAGATAAATGAGTGCAAAGCAAATTAATGGAGAACATAACGTCATCACTTAACATTCCTGCTATTGATTCCATTTCATTAACTAGTAAGCACTTTATATTCTCACAGAGAGACTTTCACCCCTCCTCAGGTATCTAATTACAAGAATAAAAATGACTATAAAGAATCTTCCCCTTGGAGCCTACCTCTAGATATATTTCCAGAACTGTACCTTTTTTTTCAGTCAGGATTATGTAGAAAATTTAGTAGTGAGAAGGGGATGTGAGTAGTTTTTCTGCAGGCTTGAAGCGTTTGATTTGCCTGTTAGAAACACTATCCATAAAACCTTCAGTCCTCATCCTCCAGATGAGGCAGAGAAAGCCAATAGATGAGTCAGGATGATATTTACTGTGCCCAAATTAGCAGTGGTGTGTGCACTTCAATGTGTTTCTTTGAGAGTTGGCTTCCTGTTTTTGGAAGCCATTCCAGGGCAAAATTTGAGCCTTTCTCAGTCATGTTGGCCATTTCACCAGGGTTACACCAGTACTGAGCTGTGTTTTAGCCAGAAGATGGTTATCTTGCAGTACAACATACACCAGCAACACAGCTCTTCCTCCGGGCCAGCCGGAAAACAGGACACACTGGAATCATTCTCCATGGCTCTGTGACTTCTCTGGCACTCAGGGTACCCTCTGCAGAACAATCTTGTGACTCTACACAATCTAATCTAATCTAGCCTTAGATTCCAGCAAAGCATAAGGGGTTTCCCATGCAGAGCAGATAAATAAAAAAGAAGACTAAAAAACATGTCCCTGGCTAGATAAAATTACTCAGGTCTACAGGTAACTTCAAGTTAATAATGCTTGATAAGAAGGGATATACTGGTCAGGAAGATTTGGGGTCTATTGTGATAAGACTTTTTTGCCCCCTCTTCTCTGAATTGTTTGCAAAATCAACACAAATTTTCAAAGTGTTTTGCTGATTTTCGAATGGCTTTTTTTTTGCTGGATGAGATTCATCCACTTATAGCCCTGACTAGAATGGAAATGACAAAATAACTACAGGAAATTGCTTCTTTCTGCTGCTCTCCACAGCAAGTGTTTAAATGCACAGAAATTAGCACATTTTTCAGAAATGGAAATCATCCAAGAAATTAAGGAAGTACAGTATGTCTTAAAAGACTAAATCTGCTCCAGTATTTTCAAAGCAACATGCAAGACCTGAGGTGTGTGACTCCTACTGGCACTAGGGAGAGTCACAACATCACAGTACAGGTCTTTGAGATGAACACATCTGAGACATGATTTCACTAAGCTTTAAACCAGCACTGCCCTGCAAGAGCTTACAGATTCCTGGGAGTACAGAGGAAGAAGCAAACAAACAAAACCAGTGAAGAGAAAAATCTCTGAATAGCAAAGGCAACGTGTAAGGGAAAGGTAAACAGAAATTACGGTATTATTTGCATTCATTGCCTAGCAAATTGGCCGTGATCAAGGTGAGGGCTTTTAAAGAATGGGTAATCTGAGTTCTTTTAAATTAAATTCACCTCTGGTATGAGCTGCAACTGTATCTACACACATTTTGACAGAGACAGACTGACTAAGTTGAACCTTTTTTATAAGCACCTAAGCATATGTGGTAAAGAATACACATCTTTGGAGGGAACTACAGGTATCTACAGCCATGTAGTCAGTAGTGTAAAAACCCCAGATAATGCACAGCAACCCAAACCTTCACAGATTAGTTGATCCTGTTTTAAAAAGGGCATCACTGGTGGCTACAGTGATTTGCCCTCTGGAAATGCTCACTCTCACAGACTATTGGGAGATTCCTACCAACCAGAAGTCTAATTAAAGTTAGATTAAAAAGTCTCTCAGATAGTCTGGCAAGGTAAAATAACTTCTGTAGAGTTGAAAATTTGCCTGGAAGGCTTTTCTCAGATGGCATTTTAGAATTATTTTCATTAAAATGAAGATCATTTTAATGAATTAATGGGAGTACATTCCCATTAATGCCAAACATTTTAAGAATGTTGTGTTTGTTATATTCAAGAGTAAAATCACTGATCTTTAAGGGAATGCTATCAGAAAGAGAGCTGAACTTCCTCCAGTGATTTAATTTGGTCTGCAACAAATCTCACTAAAAGAGACAGTCATATCCTGGATATTAAGGCTTTCGTGCAGAGGTTCACCAGATTTCACATCTCTACAAAAAAACCATATTTAACTGAAGGGATTTAAAGCAAGTCCTCAAAAAGGGAGGATGCAGAAACTGATTTGATTGCCTTTTTTTACCAGCGAGGCACTAGACAACACTGCCTGGCATGTTGCTGCACAGACTGACAGCCAGCTGAGAAAGAGCTGGGCATATGACCTGACTTTGTATTTCATTGGAAAACCATCCTTTTTATAACAAAGGCTTCTTCACCATCCTAAAAACAATCACATCAAGGAGATAAAGCTGGCTTTTCTTCTAACTTACTGAAAAAAAGATAAAGAAATTCATTCTTACCCTACTGTTGACTCAGAGTAAATTCAGTCTCTAAAACAGTAATCTCAGAAGAATGAGGACTTCCCAAAGGGAGTCATGGTAGTGTTTTTCCCTCTTCCCCATCCTACCTGCTCCAGAGCCAGCCCTTCAGTCCTGCATAGGCACTAAGAAGAATAAGTGATAAAACCTCCTTGGCAGGATCCTCTCTTCTGTGAGTAGCCAGTATCTCAGTTGCAATCTCAGAGTTGCTGTGAATTGGGACCAGCTATGCTTGCATTCCCTCCACAGACTCTGCACAGGGCCATGGAGCACACACTGTCACACCAGGGTTGAGATTACAATGTCTACCACAATGAGTTTTTACTTTGTCAAGTAAACTATGACACTGACAAATATTATCTAATAAAAACATTTCTAGTGTGAGGCCAAAGAAGAGGGTTGCAAGTAAATATCACGGCTAATAGTACAGTGTTCTTCAAAGCAGAGGGAATACGAGGTGAAAAGAAGCTAAAAATCAAGCTGCAAAAATATTAGTGCTTCTAGGCATGTCCAGAAACAACTAAAGAGAGGATTGTGTTTTGTCTGATAGAAGGGCTCTGTTGCCCAAATTAAAAATAACTGAACTCCATTTCTCTGAATTTACTTCACTACATTGCTGGCTTTATCTATGCCTGGCTTAAATCCTGAAGTAATTGGAAAACATTTAAGTAGAATAATGCATGCCTACAGCACTTCACAGTTCAGTTTGGTGAGTTTATAAGAGTTTTTGCAAAAAGCTTACAGTCGGCCTAAATTTGCACATTTGGACTTTTACTGGGACCAATATCTGAGCCCAGAGTGGTGTGTTCTCTCTGTGGACACCCCAGGAAGCCAAAAAGGCAACAAATTAGTGTGTGAGAACTGATGTTTGACATTCCTAGGCCAGGGGCCAACCTGGCAAGCACAGCACTTGCCGAAAATGTTTAAACTCTACCTTAGCAGCTGCAAGGGCTTTTGAAATCCTATCCTTCGGAAATCATAACCTATTTCTTCTCAGCTTCTGGCAGAGCCTATGCTTCTCTTGTTAATAAAGCAAAGCATCTCCAAGGAATTCACAACCACTGGAAAAAGTTCTAAAGTAAAGTAGCAATTTCATTTATAGAACTCCTGATAAAGGCATTTTACTTTGGGACATGACATGAGGCTGTCACTAACAAGACAACACACTTAATCATGAATAAGGTGTTTACAAAATTCCCTGACTACAAATACAGCAGAGCCAAGGCCATGAATAATTGTGCTCCTGACTGGGCATCTTGCCCAATGCCAAAATTTGATGCCTTCGGCCCTCCTGCTCCTTTTGTGGGATGTGCTGGCACTGCCTTCTGTCCTGTGTCAGTACCCCCCAAAGCGGAGCCTGGTTCCAATCCCACATTTGCTGAGGCATGTGGAAAGCAGCAGCTGCACACACCAAGAGGCCAAAAAACCCAGATCCAACTACTCTGGGCAGTCCTGGCGAGCTACCTCCTGGAAATCACTAGTAACATACACAAAGATACATCCTAGCGAAATACAGCCTATCATCTTTAAAAGTAGCTCTTTCCGCTGACTGCCACACCTGGGAGCAATGAGCAGGTGCATGGAAAAGAAGCAAGAGACCCAATGGGCCTAAAACATGGTGAAATGCTTCCCCAGGAAGATACTCCAGACTGTTCAGTGGATTTTGGCTTCATATTCAAAGTCCCCTAATTTACATAAATCCTGATTTTTCTGCAGTTCATGCTTGGTCATGCTCAACTCTGCTAATATTAAGGATACAATTTTTTTCACATTTTGTCCTCAGTTCTGCAGCAGATCTGGACTCCAAGACTTCCCTTCAGCTTTTCATTCGTAATTCTATAAGATTATGGAACACTTGGAAAAATACTAGCTGTTTTATGCCAGAATAAATGAAGGTCACTAGCTATGAGGAATCAACTTGTTATTAAACCTATTTGTGTATCAAAAGAAGGATCCAGATATAAGAGTACACATATTTCAAGAGAAAATTAATAATACACTTCTAATATTCATTAGAACTCTATATATTATGTATAGAGTCGTTTTTGTGAGGCCAGAAATCATCATTGGTCATAGTCCGTTTTTTTGTTTGGAACAAAGCAGAAAATGTCACTGAACTCACTCATTCATATGTATTTTATATTTTTAAAAACCCATACATCATCTTTATTTAGCAATTGTAAGAGGTGAAGGGTCTCCCACACGCACTGGTAAGTTGTTTCAGTGATTGATTAGCCTCCTTCGTGTAAAGATCACGTTTATCTGCTTATCCTCCATCCCCAGTGCTGACTCTCAGGCAGCAGAGCCTCTGATGTGCTGTCGTCTCTGATAAGAGAACCCTCAGCAGGACGCAGAGCTGGGCAGAGCTGGGTGAGGTACATCAAGCACAACCAGCAGCACAGCCTCCAGATACTGTTCCCCACCTGACCGTGTTGTTCTTGTAAGGCAAGCTAATGTAGCCCACATTTGGGGATGATCTAAGGCAGTTACACTGCTCCTGGTACCCAGAAACAGCCGCAGGGAAGCAATTTGAGTGTTCCTACACAGCATCCTCTCATGGCAACATACACTGCCGATATCCACAGGCTGCAGTCAGGTGGCATGGGAAAGGAACTCCTTCCAGCACACTGGCAGGAGGCAAGACAGCTCCCAAACTGCAGTCTTCGGTGAGAATATTCCAAAAAGCAGCTGCACCTGACTTCTTTCCCCATGGTACAGCTCAGCTGGTTCACATGCCTGAGAGCTCCCTCCTTTTCTTAGACCATAGCACAGAGATGTGGCCATGTAGAAACACCTCATTTTCTTCCTGCACCCACCTCCAGCTGAGCCAGACAGCCCTGGCCCAGCAACCACCTTCTGCTTCGTGCTGCCTCTGACCCGCATGTCATCTGCTGCCAGTGCTTTTGCTGCTTCCTTCCAGGTCACTGCCCTGCCTCTAAAAGTACATTCCCTCCACCTTCAAAACCTTGACAGAGTCTGATTTAAAACAGCCACTGTCAGCATTCACTGCTGGCAGCCCAACCCTCAGCTGACAGCAAAGCAGGCAGACCCTTCCTCCTCCCAATTCCTGCTCTATGTATGTATTTGCAGTAATAATAAAAGCTCAGGCACCTTCGACCTCACCATTCGAGACATTATAGCAGCCACAGGAAAAAGCCTTTTCCTCCCTGATTCTGCTGCTCACTGAACATCTGCGCCCTGCTCGTCCTTACTGCTGCCCAAATAGACTTCTGTAACAAAAGCCAATCAACCTCAGGTAGTTACTGGAGGAGTCAAAGAAGACATGATTTGGTTAGATCACAGTCTGAATGCAGCTCGGAATCTGCCTAGATCCATCAAAACTCCTGATGAAATCTTGTTCCCATCTATTGAGTAGATTATAATAGCCAATGTGTTCCCAGCCAAGCATTTTTAGAGGAATATTTCTCTGCAGACCCTTTCAAGAGAAGAACCCTCTGACATCTCTTTGCTCGGGAGGGTCTGAACATACACTGCACCCTTTTGTGTTGCACCTGACTGATCCTTGTGCATGCAAAACCAGTCACCCTCTCTTCAGGGGAGTGCCATTTTCTTCTCTTTTCCAGAGATTCTGGGGATGTCATCCAGCTGATATGGGACTCTCCCTGGAGACAGAAAAACACGCCTCCAGTCGTTTCAGCTCCGGCAGCTCAGAAAAACCTTACTCTGCATCCAGCCGTGGCAGGGACAGAAATGCCCTTTCCAGAGGAAGCTGGTGAGCTTGGCAAACCACATCCCCCTGCACCACAAGGGACAGGGGATGAACAAATCCCAGGCTGGCAGAACAAGGAGCATCAAAGTAGAAAGCTGCAACATATCCTGCCAGTGATTTTTTGATGGGGGAACTCAGGGCCAAGCTGGACGGGTTTGCCTCAGCCTTCCACTGCAGTCTGGGCCGCCTGTCACACCTCCAGGTGATATATCCTCAGCATTGGCCCTTGATCAGACTTTCCCTGTCATTTCCCTGGGCCAGTACTCTAACATCTGACCAGAAATATCTCCTTTACAACATGGAAATGACTGCTAACATACACAGAGTTAGTCTTGCATATTTGCTATTTATGGCTAAGGAAATGAGGAAAAAAAATAGATAGTTTTTACATATATTGTCAAATTTAAAGTGTCCTTTCTTATAGGGAGGCAAGGGACAATCCATATTTAATGCTACATTGTTTCCTTTATGAAACCCTATTTTTTCCTCATGTGATTTTGTGAAAGAAAATTGGTTTAAATTCCAAATAGCCCAATTCTCTGCTGCAGAAAAATGGTAACTAACTTCTCTGCAAGTACCATGTATTTACTTATGGTTGAATGAAGCTGAAATGAGACTTGTCCTTGCAAGTGACCAAGAGATGTCATTGATACCTGCCCACGGGGCTGGGTACCCACTGGGTGGTGAACTCAACTGGCTTTGGCAGCACCCACCAAATGCTTCCAGGCAAAATCCTGCCTCTCAGTCTGAGGTTGCTTTTTTCAAAGCTTTAGATATTGCTCTTATTTTGAGGACAAGGACAGCTTGTCTCAGCTTGCCTAAGAGGTAACAGGTCAGGATGACCTCAAGGATGCCCTTAAGAGTTTCTTTTCTTTTAAGTGAAGTGGCCCTGCAAATGGCTTATTAAAGTGGAATCAATTTAGCAGTGGTTTTTTGCAGCAGAATTTTGTATTTCAGTTTCCCATGTGAGGTTGTGCATTTCTGTTTTGTGCTCAAGGAGGAGGAGGCAGTTAAAAAAAAAGAGTGAACTGAATATTCATGAGCGGGTTAAAGTAACATCCTTCTCTTGAAGCAATGCAACAAACCAAACAATTTTTAATGGGATTTGACTTCATCTCATGTAATCTCAATAATCTACTATAATATATTTCTTTTAAAAATGCAAGATATTTCATTTTTTAAAAGCCCTTTTCTTAGTTTTCCCTGAATTTGTTTTACTCTTTCTGATAGCCAAATAAATTAATTTCAATAAAGCAGTAATATATCAAGTCTCAGTAATAAAGATATTCCACTATTGGGGAAAAATTAGTTTCATTTTTTTAGGAGTTTGAGTTGTTAAAAAGACAGTTCTTCCCTGAGAAATTTGGCAACCTGTCTTTGAGCAGAGGGATTACAATATTACAAACAAATTATGTTTGCTTTGCTGGCCACGCGGATGGTGTCTCCACAGATTTGCTTTGTTGAAAGCAAATGTAAGATACACAAAAGGGACCACACTCCTTTCCTGGTTGTCTACCACAGCCACACCTGCATCTCCTTCTCTGTGAGCACTGCAGACAAGGAGTCCTGCCAGCAGAAGTGATCAAGTCTAGAAAGATTCTGTGCATTGGCGCATCACCTCCTTGGGCCCCCACAGACCACCTAATAGGTATTGTGTTTCCATACAACTCTCCTCCTGTGTATCCACTTACTCCCTTCTTACTCCCAACCACAATAAGCTCTGGAGGATCATGGACTTGGTGATTCCAAACATAATCATGCCAACCACCCCATGCATGCCACAGCCTTCCTCTCAAACTTGTCATAACCTGTTTCCCTTTGAGAGCTGTCCCCCTCTGCTGAATTTTGCTGAAATGTTAGTGCTTCGTGGATGACAGAATCACAGAATGGTTGAGGTCAGAAGGGACCTTTGGGGGTCGTCCAGAGCCCCAGTCATGCCCTGCCATGGTTCTACAAGCGGCTGGAGAGTCCCTGCAGCCGTGGACAGAGGAAGCTCTGCACCAGCCACCTTCTTCTGTGTGCAACTTACCATAAGTTTTCCGATTCATGAACCCATTGGCTGGTTTGTGCTGTCTTTTCAGGAAACCTTTCAGGGCTTTTCCTTTTGCATAAGGGTTGCATAAGCTTCAACCTCCTAGGAAACTGGGCTAAAAAAAATTCAAAGCATATTAAGTGTCACAGCTAAGATTAGAGCCTGCAGGCAGGGATATGTAAACCAAACGTGTGCTATGAGGGAAGCAACAGTGTAACTGAACCCAGCTGGCTCCTTGTGAGCTCCTGAGAATCTTTCACAGATTTCAGACCTCTGATGGACTCTCTAGGATGCAGGGATGAACAAATCTTACATTTAGCATCAGAAGATACAGACCCCAGGCACAGAAGAACTGAAGGACTTGCTTTGATTTACAGGCACCAACTGTCACGTCCTATGATAATTAATTTCATTAACAGACCTGATATCAATCTCTCATTACTAAAGGAAAGTGTCAGAAACAGCAGAAATTGCTCTCATTACACATCTGCTCCACCTAGACCGATAAATACTCTGCTCCCACGCTGGCAGGACTGCCAGTGTCAGGAGAGCAGCTGCACCACTCACTGTGCTGGCAAAATGAGCTTCCTTACAGACCAGCAAAGGCAATGTACTGTGAAGTTGCCTGTGAGGACCTGTGCTTTTAAGGATAAGGAACAAACTGCACGGCAGCCAGCTGACCTACATTTACAGCTGAAGATGTAAAGCTGACCCACAGGGACTTCTGTCTAACCTACAAACACAGAAGGAGTGCTACTCAAGCGGACCGTATCTTTTAAAATTATAAACTGAGCAGGAGCAGCAGCATAGGGACAGGCTTTTCCTGCTGCCACATGTAAGAAGCAGACCAGTTCAATATACCATGGTAAGCCAGTGCCAGCAGAGAAGCACATCCCAGGATAACTCCTACTGTCTCAACATGCCTTGCTGTAGGGAAGAAAGCACAGTTTTGCTTTGTGGAGGCAAACAGAGAGCAGTGAGATGGCAGCCTGGCCTAAGCTGGGCAAACCAGACCCTGGGGTCCCACTGCAGGCAGTAAAGCTGCAGCAAAGCCAGTGCTGCTGTGCTGCTTCTGCTGCCAAGCTCACGGCATCAAAGCTCACACAAGGAGCAACACCAAGCCACAGACACAGCTCGCCATGTGAGCAAGGATAACCTCCAAAAAACAAAAGGGACAAACAGTGCATTGTAGGGTTGCTAGGCCATAAAGAGAGAAGAGGAAGAGAGAGAGGCACAACCTTCCCCCGGCACAGTGGTGATAATTGCATCAGCTTAAGAGAATCACACACACTTGAGACCAGATTTTTAACCCCCACCAAAGTAGCTCTATTGAGATCGGTGCAGTGCTGCTCACACTGTATGAGGAGCTCCCCATGCACATAAATCAGCCTTTAGAAAAACAGGCTCCCAGTTCATTTGCGGAGTCCTCCTCCCAAAACACTGATTTTTCTTGAACAGAGCATTCCCTGTCCCTCTGTGGAACTGCAAGGTCACATGACAGCTGAAGAGTACATAAGCTCTTTTTCCAATGCTACAGTGGTAAAGATGTAAAAGAAAAACTGAAAGTTACTACAAGACAAAATTGCCTATCCTAAGCCCACCTATTAAAGACAGACTGTAAGTGTTAATTAAGCTACCTTGTCTATAGTTAAATTACATCACTCCATTTCATCCCTGAATGACAGCTCTATACTTTGGAATTTTATGAGACAAAAAGCAGAGCAAGGAATATCTCTGCTGGGATCTGTAAATGCATGTAAATAACCACAGAAGGAAACGATCCTTAATAAAGCCTGGATAGAAAGACATCTCCCAGATTACTCAGTATTAATCTCCTTTTAGTTTCATTTTGCAGAAATATAACCATCTTTTATCAAAACTTCACACAGACAGGACTTTTCCTGGGACCATGCAAATGCTTGGTGCAGATGCAATAACCTGGGAGCCAGTGCAGCTTAACTGCAGCACGAAGCAGGGACTGACTGCTGAGACACAGCCACGTGTCTTACCTGCAACTCAGAGCTTGTGTTGGTGCAAGTTGCTGCAGTGGGTGTCTATATTTATCACACACTTGACTGGTTCGTGTTTGTTACCTTGGTTCTCAGGTAGAAGTCACCTCCATATAGGGTCTTCATGGCATTTCTGTGACACCCAGATGGGAAGTGTGATGCCCACATATTGGAGCCAACATGGGACATAAGCTTGAAGACAAACCATTCATGTTTTCATGCATCATATCTTTGTCCTTCCACCCAGCCAGAGCCTTGTACCATAAAAAGGAGGTAAGAAGCTGACTAAATACTTCCTTTTTTTTTTTTAATATGAAACTTTGGTGTCCACCATATTAAATAAAGGCAAGAGGAATGAGGTTTGGTTTGCAGACCAAGCAGTAGTATTTAATATAAAAACCTAATCTGCTGTGATAGAACTGCTTGAGGAAATTCCCGTTTCCTGTATCATGGATTCTGGAAAATAATTCGAGTCACAGAATCATGGAATCATAGAATATCCTGAGTTGGAAGGGATCCACAAAGATTATTGAGTCCAACTCCTGGCCCTGCACAGGGCAAGTGCTTACTGTTCCTTTCCTGAGACAAGTGCATTTTCCTCCCATGCTTATTTCAAGCATAATCTTTTATATTACAAAGGTTGAGACATTTACCCATGACTGTCTCTGACAAATCTTATCAGTTCAGCAAGTCAGTTCCAAATTTTACTCCTCACAGATAGCATTTCAGCAAGTTCATGATCAGCAATTCTTTGTGGCCAAAGTTAGGGCCTTTTTACTTGTAGGAAATAAAGACATTTCTATTCATTCAAGGAAGATAGATGAGAAAAACATTTCAAAAGTGATTACAGGATTCAACATCATAAGCCCCTAAACCACTTCTAAAAAAGTTAGAAGGTCAGAGGCTTTAAAGCTGGTTTTGACAACTTTTAAACCTTTTACCCTAATCTTGAGCTACAGCAATTTACAGGAACCTGAGGAGATGACAGATCATTCCACAGTAAGGAACAGCCTGTCAGATATCATTTTTGTTAGCGACCATCTCCTCTAAGAAAAGAGCTAGCGACCAGCATGTATTCCACGTGGCAAATTACATAGTCCCTAAAATAGTCATCTGGATTTATGAAACATTGCGGAACTCTCTCAAGGGAAACCAAAATAACAAGTATATAATCCCTCTGTAGCCTAGCCTGAAAGTTACAGGCCTGTAATATCACATAGAGCATTTTCCTCAGAAATCCTTCGTGAGAAACCAGCTGGAAAGAGAAGCCAGGTATGTTGGGGAAACATTTTATATATTAGCATTAGAGTATTGGCTGAAAGTTCACATCCCTCCTTGTTTTCGGTGTTTTATATCTGAGTTCCACGAAGCAGCAAATTAAGTTATTAAACAATATTTTAAAACTCCCCCCTCCACATCTCAGTTACCTATGTAGAGAACAATTTTTTCAACTTTGTGCCTTGTACTGGCTCTCCATGTGAGAGCCTATTTTAGCCTAGATTCCCACAAATTGCCACATTTTAATGGTTTCTTCATCAAAGGAGCAATGCCCATCTGGACACACTTAGCCAGCCACATTTCATCACACACACAACAAGATGCTTGGTACAGAAATGCACCATCTGCTTTGGGGTTTAAGCTTTCATATTGTGCCCATCTTTTGCAAAAGGTTAAGGGGACACAAATCTTCGTGTCATAGGTGAGTAAGTCTCTGCAGTTTTGCCATTTGCTACTGCCAAACCAGAAGCTGAAACTACTCTGGGGGTGCTGACAGTGCTGCAGTTACAAGTGGCCGCAAGTTGCTGCCTTACTGATGAAACTTTCCCAAGGAGAGTCCAGCAGGCTTTCCCTTCCCCCTGCTTCTGTCCTGCATCTCCTTATCCCAGGAAGGTTCACATGAAAACTGTGAGGGAGGAAACCTCTTGTGTTTGGGGAAGTAGAAGTGTACAGCCACACATGCTTTGTAAACACTTCAGATTACATTAAAGGCACAAGCTGTGCATAATCACTATCATGTTTTGGTAGGAACACCCAGAAAGGTCCCAAACACTGGCTGCCCGCTAAGATCAAAGTGGCTACAAGAGCTACACCATAAGGGAGGACATGAGCTGCTCTGGAGAGATCACATCACCCATCCATCTGTTGTGACTGTGGGTGTAGAAACAGGGAGACTGGTTGTCGCCTAGCTCCTGTTTTCTCCCAGACTGCAATGCTCTGCAGATAATAATGAGCAAACTTCAGCAAGCTTTGCTTTCCAAGATGGTATTTCCATGGAGATACACCTGCATGTCTCCAGCTGGTGTCCTGGCTATGGATTTCAGTTTTGCTGCTAAAAGGTATGGTAAATAATGTGATTAAAAGCAAATAGATTGTCTTTATTCCAAGGGATGTGTGTATTGGGCTGGTGGGTGTTTTGGTGATGCATATTCTTCACACACAAAGAAATTCTAATTTTGGTTTGCTTTGCTTTCTAAATTTCTCCTCTGGTTAGTTTTTATCTGTCCCTGCATGCCAGGCATCCTGGAATCTAGACGGTACACCATGGAAAAACCATCCTCATATATTCTGTGAAAGAATGAAATTTGCTAGTGGGGAAAGACCCTTCTTGGTTTTATCCGGTGTGATTTGGAATGTGAGGAGGTTGCTGGCTCTGCTGCTGAGGTGGGTGCAGCATGCCCCAAGCCTTCAGACTGGAAAACTCTGAGCTACCTAAGGTACCTTCTCCTGGTAGGGTCCATTCCCTTACTCAAGACAATATTTTGCTCAGAAAGCCCGGATCAGCTGTTAGGTTCTCTATTCCCTGAAAATAAGTGCCTTACTGTTGCAGAAGCTGCAGAGCATGTGATCAAAGGATGCCATATGGGCCATTTGTTAACAATGAAAAATGAATGCACCATTTGTCAGGCTGTAATTGAAATGGAAGAACAATTCCAGTTTTCACTCCCACTGTTGATCTGGCTATCTGTATCACAGAGCATAAGCAGTTTCTTGCCTTATTACTCCTAGCATGAATCCACAGCACATTAGGTTGACACGTGGATATTGATAGTAAATATTTCATGTTATGACTCAATAATATGCTGGTATATATGTAAGCATATTGCCTGCCAGCTTCCTACTTACATACATGTTAATGGGATTGTGTTTATATACATATACAGAAATACAAATTCACATCCAAGCTAACCAACAAACCCAACAAAGATAAAAATAAAATCACTGCAGACAGTTTACATGTCATTCTGAATTCCAAGCATTTTAAAAAACTACGGCAATTTGCAAGTCCACATTCTAAACGAACATGCTGTAAGAGCATTGCATAGAAGCTATTTTAAACTGTCAAAATACAAATCAATGTATTTCCACTTTCTTAACTCAGGTCTTAACCTAAAAACTAAACATTTCCAGATAAATGGTTTTTTAAGTCGAAGAATCAAAGTTTTCTCTTGGATTCATTTCTACAGAATTGCCAAATAGAATCATTAACAAAGATCACAAGCTTTATGATATTTTTAGTCACCTCCTTTTTCTACTTTTCTCCATTTTCTCCCCTCAAGGCAAAATGGCTAGAAATGCCCTTATCTTTTATCTACTCCAAAAAAACTGAGAAACTTGCAGCATTTACAAGGCTGAGGGAGGCAATTGGGGTGCAAAGCAGCACACCAGAGGACTGACAGCAGAACAGGAAAAGATCCGCCATTCTATTTTGAAGCTGGCTGCAGTCGTGGCCTGCTACAAGCTGAGGAGCAGGCCAGAAAAGGGCAATTCATCCTAGGTGACTGATCCTCAACCCCTGCCCTGCCACCGGGCCCTGGGCCACCCTTGCTTCCCTGAACTGCTCACAGACACCACCAACGCAGGTCAGGCAGAAGGAGCACTCCTTGGGTATCCATTCCACCGGTGCCCAAAGTGAGGCCACCTCTACTTTTGGCTTGACAGTGACAGAAGTCACCAACGTTTTGCCTGTTGTGGCACGTAGAGTGATGGCAAAGGCTGAAAAAACAAGCAAGCAGGCTGTATTCAGCTCTTTCAGGGTTACTATTTTGCTGGAACACACCTGCAGCACATCAGTAACAGGGTTTCAAGAAGCCCTTTGAAGAATCAAGAGGATCACTCATTCCCCTCCAAATAAATTGCATCCTACTTAGTGGCAAAGCTCTATTTCTACCATGGGTTACCTTCAATGCTTCTCATTTAAATCTAAAACCAGCAAAATTCACATCTTCACACACAGTTTCCTCCCCTTTTTTTCTTCCTTTCCAGTATTACAACTATAACAGCCACAGATTGCAACTTCACAGATGCATGTCTGACATTAATACAAAAAATTTCTCCAGGAGGACAAACAGGTACCGAGTTGGTATGTCAACACTATGTTTTTTCACATGTCTTATACTTAAATCTTAACCTGAAAGAAGCTCTAATTCAGATTCCACAAGAAAATCCCAGGAAATCACAAACACATCTATAAAACGGTATGAAACGGCCTCATCTTCCATACAATGACAGAGCCTGTGATTTCTAGAGGGGACGTTTGAAATCCAGTGGGTATGAATGCCAGCTTCCCACAGCTCACTTTGAAGCCTCAGCCAGCGAGAACAGGAGCAGAAACAGTGCAGAAACACAGGAAAAAGCAAAAAACATAGTTTAGACTATTTACAGGGCCAACAAAACAAATGTTTAGAAGACACGGAACCAAAGTTTGTCAATGCTACCTGGCACAATTGCACAAAAGTCATACTAAACCATATTTGCTGCATCATTTCTCATTAATACAAGGTCCTACTTCACTCTCATAACCACAGGTGATAACAGGGCCACATGACTCCATGGACTGCCATTCCACTTGTCATGGGAGCCAGTTCAACAAGTTATCTCCTTCTGAGCTGAAATACAGATGGAATTGCACCAAGTGAGACCTCCTCTCTTCCCTACTTGGATATAATGGGGAGACTCCTCCTACCTACAAACTTGGCCCTCCCACTCTGTCCTCTTCCCAGAGTACTCAAAACATTACTTCAGCACAGCCTGGGAAGACAGCTGTGATGCAGGTGATTCCAAGAGGCTATAACCAGCCCCATGCCATTTGTTTCTGTCTCCCTAAGGAATCCATTGCATCCCAGGCCAGCGTGGTACTGCAAAGCTATTCCAGCCAAGGCAAGCCATGAAGCTGCTCAGGTTCCCCCTTGGCCCTCAGGAAGAAGAATGAAGAAAAGCATCATTGCCTTCAACAGTTGTGCTGCACACAGCCCCAGAGAATGGAAAGTTCTAGCTCGGGAAACCTTTGGGGACTGTGTGTAGCTTTACTCAGCTTTCATTTAATACTTTGTCTTAGCTCTGAGGAAGCTATATTGTCCCTGCACTATGTTCAGCAGGGATCTGTTCACAGAAAACACTGACACCCCACTTCCTGCGCCACCTCTCCTAACAAAAAAAACCCCTATGAAATACTAGAGAGAGGTATTTTGAACAAGTACAGTGATAAAATGTTGTTTCCCAAAGCTGTCAAAAATACACATTTTCAAGCTCCACTCCGAGTATCAGGGGCACTGCAGGTTGTTAGAGTGAAACTCAGGTTATTTAATATCATTTTTGAAGCAGCAGGTATGATGCACTCTCAGGATTAGCTGCATCTTTGTATAGTATAGAACTGCTGCAGTCTAAAAAGCTGCATTCCTTCATTCTGTTCCAGTGCTGCTGGTCAGCCATCAATTCCTTAGGTAGCAATATTTTTGGGGGCTCTTCAGAAATGTTTGTCTGGAGAGCTGTTTGCAACTGATGTAAGTGCAATGCAGTATCCTGCCACTTTGAGCACCACACACTTTGGGGGCTACATTAAAAACATTCCCTTCCTTTGCTCTGCCCTATTTTTGCTCTGTTGCAAAGCACAACTCGCAAAACGATCCATAGCATCCAACTTCACGGAAGTTACCCTTAAAAAAGAAAAGGCAAGATTAATCAGCAATTTTTAGAAGACTTGAGCAAATATTAGCAAGCAGCTCTGGTATTTTGAGTTTCCACTAGCAAAATAATAAAACCAAAGAAAACATTTTAATATCAACATCTTGCAGCTGCGTTTTGCTCACTCATGGCTAAAAGCTTAAATCAATGTGTTGCAGCACAGGAAATAACCAGAGTAGGACAAAAATGCAACGTTTCAACTTAGATCATTGCAACAGTTAATCGAGCATTTTATGACAGCAAGCCTTTTACCAAGTACATTTTCACATAATTAAGCAGCAAACGAGACACAGTCCACAGGAGCTGCACATTTAAGTGTGTCAGCAATTAGATCATAAAGCACTTCACGCATATAGACGTGGCCATACGGACCTGTCTTTCTATACTCACCGTGCAGCAAGGCATGGGTGTTACGGTGGTCTCAAAACAATTGCTTTAGAGCCCCAGGCAGAGCAACCTTCCTCTCACTCTCATCTCGGGCAAGTCAGTGTTTCTGGAAGGTGGCCAGGCAAGATCAGATTCATCAGCCAATAAAATTGTCTAAAGCTGCCGTTCCACAGGAGACCGTTCCTCCGGCTGCAGCCTCAGGAGCAGCCAATAAAGGAGAATACCAGCACCAGAGTGCGGGCGAGCGTTTTGCCCCACACTAAGGGTCTGCTCTCCAAAAATCCGGCTTCCCCCTGCCTGTGGTGCTGTACACAGCCATCCTGCATGATAAACAACTTGCACTTGGCTTGCCTGGCTAAAATAGGTGCACAGCTATTCTGAACACTGACGAGGGTAAAGGAATCAGCCAGGCAGGTGTCTCACGAGCTGGGAAGCAATACAGTGACATTTAGTGCAGCTAGAGGGGTACCACAGCAGACCTAGCTTTTTGTGGGGCACTGGGAATTACTCAGTAATTAGCTCACACAACGTCGCTTCACTTGAAGACAGACAGTGCATGGTGGGCAATGTGGGGACTGTGAAAACCTTACCCCTATTTTATCTTCCAGAGCTGGACCTGCTGCAGCGGCTGCGGGAAGCCATCCTGTCCTCAGCCCCACGTGTTTGTCCTGGACTTCATTGCCATTCAGAGGAGCCCTTGATTTCACCCTGCCAGTCCTACAGCAGCAGCAAAATCTCCCAGTGTGCAACAAGGCTTCACAGAGGTGGCAGTCGGAGCTGTCTGACATCCGGGGATCTTTAGGGCTTGCCTTTCCTTGGAAAAACAAAAAAAGCCAGTCCAAAAAAATCAGTCTTGCTACGTGTTATCTAACCAACAGTAAATCCTAAAGGTGACACGGCATTTGTGGCAGTTATGCACGTTAGCAGGTCAAGAAAGGCCTTTGGAGGTCTTCACTTGTAAATTAACAATCAGGCCTATGTGTCATCAGTCTGCACACGCATATTTTGACAGCAGATGACACGTTTTGCCACAAAATCTTAGCAGAGAAAAAGCACAGGTGGTTTCTGCACACTATTTTACTGCCTTGCTGGCATTTACCTCTCCTAACCTCTCTGAGGTAAAAACTGTTTGGATTTGTTTCCACAGAAATATTGCCCCAAGATGCTTTATCTGCAAAACTGAGTTGCCACCCAGTCTGAGGGCAGCCCTGATGAAATCCCATGTTCCCAGCAATATTTCTTTCAGTCTCCTGACACAAATGAAAAGCAAAAACCATCCAATCTTCACCAGTAACATTACATACCCTCACCTACGTGTCTTGGAGGACAAAGTTGTCTGTAGTGCAGACAGCCCTTTGGAGGGTCAAGACTTTGCAAAAAGCTACACTACACCTTGAAATGGGAAGGATTCTTAATGAAAAAGCAAACGATAAGGAAAACAAGATTAGAATATGAAGATTGGAAATTGGAATAGATTAGATATTAGAATAGGGTCAGCAAGACTGTCATTAACAATAACTGGTTTTCGTTTTCACGTGCCATTGCCTTTAATCTCCTGGTTTATATGGATATATCCTTACATATTTATGCGAGACCTCTGCTCTCTTTTTACATATTTATGTGAAACCTCTCCTTTCATGCTGGTACTACAGCTTTTTGGAGGACGACATCCAAAGATGTTTCCCCCAGAGCTCTGAAGGCAGTGTTACACTGGAGGATCTGGAAAAGTGGCTCCCCAAGAGCCACAGTATGCTAAAATCAGGCAGCACAGAGGCACAGCCTAACCAAATTCAGCAGCCTGGACTTTTCACTCTGATCTCGAAAAGCTACATGTGCAAGCATTTATGATCTGGATTTTCCTTTGATGTAAATTGGCACAGACCCATGTCAATTCACAGAGGCTTTTCTTCCAGCTGGGGATATTCTGCTATCTCTGGAAAACACAGGGTTCCATTTGGAGCCACGGAATGCAGCCATATTGCCCATTCAAGGGCAGTGCTGGGCAGGGAGCACACACCAACCTGAAGGCAAGTACATGCTGAGGGCTCCCTCAAATCGGGTCTTGGGGCTTGGAAAGAGGCTTGTCAAGTAGCAACTTCAGAAAACAGGGCCTTGGCTGCAAAGGGGCAGCCCAGCTGGACATACACTTCCTGGGAGCAGCCGTCTTAAGGAAACTAAGGGACACTTGACAGCAGGTGAGGAGCCCCCTTACCTTTGGGAGCAGGAGAGCACAAAGCCAGCAGCAGGCCAGGGCCCACACCAGGGACATAAAAAAGAGGGGGGTGCCAAGCAGGTTCCCAGAGCAGCCTGCCTCCAGGAACTTCTTCATTTTCACGCAGCTGAAAAGAAAAAAATCAGTCAGACAGGCAGCTGTGCTGGTGTCCCATCCCACTGGCAAGCATTGGGTTGATTTAGGCTGGAAGTCGTGTACATTGTGCTAAAAACCTGGTGAACATATACATTTTCTTCTCCTATGTGTTTGGAGTGAGGTCAAACTGCACAGAGAGGTGCTGGTGCAGGGTTTGGTTTATCACTCATCATAAACTTTAGTTTCAGGGTTCAAATGCAGTAATGGAGAACATTTTCTAAGCTGCTTTCTACATGTATTTGAGGTGGTTTGGGCTCTAACTAATTTGGAACAAGGCAGGGAGTTCAGATATTTTCCTTTTCTCTCTCTCACATCCCTGTGTCCCACTTTAGTTTTAAAGTGGCAAGGCCCATCTAGATTAAGGCACTAGGAGAGAGAAGGAAGAGAAAGAAAAGAAATCTAGCTGAATTATAGATGGCTGACAGGGCATTTCATCAACCCGATTGTGTACTCAAAGCTTTTCAGAATCCACGACAAGAGTGGCCATGCAAATCAGTGAGTCATTGCAACAGCTGAAGGGGAAAAGCCCTACACAAAAAAAAAAGAAAGGAAAAAAGAAAAAAAAAGCAGAACTCTTCTCACCTGCTGAACCTACTCAGCGAGGAGTTTCCACAGCATGCTTGTGCTCTGGCTGGCCATAGCCCATTTTTATTCTCTTTAGCACATTTATCCTTTGTGAACTTTGTGAACTAGGGTGTTCCTTCTGGGAAAGCTACATCACTTTCTTGCTACTAGGACAGCCCAGCAGCATGCAGGAAGCCTATGGCACTTCAAGGAACTGAAGCACATCTTTGTAGTTAGAGCTAAGGCTGTTAAATCTGCATTGGGCTTCTCTGTGACACAAGATCAAAAGCTGCTTCCCTCTTCCCCATCTCTTCCTGCACCTGGAAATGCAGCTGGCATCCGTGTGTCCTCGGTGAGGGGGCTGGGCAGTCTTAAGCTTTTAACAGCAGTATTTTGATTTTGCATGTTTTATGGGCTCAGTGTTTGCACAGTTCTTTAATACTTATATTTTTTAATATGTAGATGACCTCAGTGTTAAAGAGAATGTATTGATTTTTGTGAGAAAACTGTTTTACACTCAACCATTCACGCCTACTTTGATCACAAAGGACAGCAGAATGCTGTGACTTTCTGTAGTTCCACCTTTTGGAGCAAGGAGTGATGAAAGGCCATATATATGAAAAAGTAATAAAACAATCAGAAGAACTCAGACTGTTTTTTTAACCCACCTCAAGTCTAAGCAGCCCCTGCTTGACAGGACTCCAGAACCATGGAGAAATCCAAGTGCAATATACACCAGAAAGCAGGCATTGGTCCTAGAGTACAAAAAAAGCAGCCTGCAAGACAGTAACAGAAAATGATTTCCCTGTGAATTGTCTACCCCTGTGAGAAGTGAGATACCCTCTCTAGGAGCAGGCAGGTCAGCAGGCACAGCACCCAGCGGCCCTTGCTTTGGGGGGGAAGGCTGCTTTGGACTGAGCAGAATGTGGAAGGAGAGACAAGATCGAAGAATTCATGTTTCAGTGCTCAGCTCCAGGTTGCTTCACACAGTCCTACTCCATGAGCAGCCTGTGATGAGCAAAAGGGATGAAACCAGCTCTGTCAAAGCTGGGGGGTTTGCGTGGCAGGTATCTGTAATAAACACCTGTGTATGGTGTCCTGTGATCTATCATGACAGATACCTGACTTATTCATTAACACAGGAAAGGAGACCTTAAGTGATTCACAGCTGGGGAAAGAAAGAAACAAGTCATGTTCAGAGCTCTGATTCAGATGAAGCAACTCTGCAAGTCTAATATTGCAGCTTTTGGCCTTCAGTGTTATTTATGGGAAAAGTGAATTTGAACAGACCTGCTGGGTTTGTTCAAGAAAAGGAAGAGACTGAGTTTTTATTTACACACCCCCCCCACCCCTTAGATCAGTTTGACACTGCAGTATAGAGTTGATGCCCTCTGCTTGGCAGCCTCATTACCATCTGTAACGAATGTAACATCTTATAAATAATTTATGTTGTAACAGCAAATACAGTTTAGAAGAAAGAAAACATTTAGGGAATCTGGGATCAGAAAAGGCTAGAGTGAGTCAACACGGGCCTCTCTGTTTCCATGGAATTAAGAGCATTACCCTACCCGCCTTAGCTGCAGTCAAGCAGCAGCCCAAGCGACCGGGCAGGAAATATTGCATCAGATTATCAGAAAGGAAAGAAGAGCACTAAGCAGGGAGGGAGATCTCCCAGGAAGGGAGCGTGCTGGACTGGGACCCAGCAGGAACCAAACTTGTTTTCTGTCTCAGTTGCTGATTTCTGTCCTGCTCTAGGCCGACCCCTAACTGTGAGGGGGAGGAAATCTGTATAAATAAATGAAGAATTTTAGCAAACAGCTGTTCTGGCGTAAATACCTTGTCACATCCCATTTTCTGCTTGTTGAAACAAACTTTACCCATGCTTCCTCTGCTGTACTTGGACTAATTTATCATGCATTATGTATGTTCCTCCGTCTCAGAGTTTAATGATTCATTAATCCCTCCACTTTCACCTTCTTTTCCCTTCCACGTGCACAAGGACCAGCGGGCACAATTCATCAGCTCAAGCCCTCCATCACCACCAGCTCTCCAAGGTGTGAGCCTGCAGCCTGGCCCAGCTCTGGACATTGCTGGCTCCTGCCAGAGATCCCCAAATCCATGTGTTTGCTGACCGGTTTGCCTCAGACCTCGGGAAGGTGTAGGAGCACTGCGTTAGACCTGGCTGCTGATGCACGGAAATGTCATGTCCCCCAGGGCTCCTTAACAACCCTCCTGCCCCTCAAGCGGGTGCTGTGGGCTGGGGGCAGCCCAGTGTAACCCCTAAAAATGCGAGGTGGCTACCAAGGCGTGCACCAGAAACCCCAAAGTGAGGTTTGAAACAAGTTCTCCTCAGCCCCCACAGCGGCGGTGACCCCGAGGAACCGCCCCTCAGGGCCCTCTCGCCCGGGACAGGACTCGCTGTTTCTCCCAGCACCCTTTTCACTCCATTTCTCTCTGGAGGGAAATGTCTGAAGAAGGCAGACCTGCCCACTGGGTGCCAGCTTACGCAGGGACCTTGCCAGTCCTGTCCCCAGCAATGGTGGGAGTGAGGTAGAGTGGATGTGGTGGCCAGATCAGATGAGCAGCCCAGGCCTGATGGCAGCGGGGTGGCCAGGAGAAGATCCAAGCCTGGTATGGTGCTCCTCCAGCAGAGGAGCAGCCACTGTGGGGAGAGGGGCCAGGGGTTGCCCTGTGATGGATCCACCCACGTCCAGCCCATTCCTTCCCAGCCACACCACCATGCACTGCCCGGCCTGTCCCTGAAACTGGTGCTGCCTCTGGGAAAATATCCTCCAGTGATGGCACAACCCTCACCAACAGCGAGGAGTGAGGGACACACTGTGAGGAACAGCCCTGAGAGCAGCCCGGGGTGGAAGAGAGGCAAGGCAGCATGAGGAACATTTATAAACCCATGGAATGAGGAACTACATACAGCACAGTAGCTTTTTCTGAGAGCCAGGATCTTAAAGCTGTTCTCAACTGCCGTGGGAATCTTGATTTAACTCAGGTGTGTTCTCAACAGGATCATGCATGGGAGCTATGAAGCATAAGAAAACATTTGATGCTAGCCCAGTCCTTCCAAGTCAGCTCCCAGCACACAAGTCCAGGCAAACTAAGAAAAAGTATGAAATTATTACTGGTTTCTATAACTTAAGTGCCAAATACCATTGCTTGCATTTTATTCCAGCCCCTATTTCTAAACAGCCACAAATAGATTTGTTTTTACAAAAGCAGAGCACTTTTCTCCTCTTTTTAGTAGCAGTGATATCCCACAGTGTAGAAGAGGTATAATCTGCTGTCACCACTGCTGTCCTGGGCCAGTGCCCTCACTGCACTGTACTCACAGTGCACTGTATTGCAATTTCATTTAGCACAGAATGCCTCAGTCAGCACCACTGGTGAATGCATCAAGTATAATGTGCTTTTTTTAACATTTAAGGCTTCCCCTCCGGCTTGTATAACATTGCTCAGCTGATCTCTTAATTTCCTACATGCAAAAATGGAGCTCTTTGTTCTGAAACTACACAGCTTTCATCTGCTGCCAAAGGGGAATCCATCTGGGTGCTGTGACTTCCACCCTTTGAAACGAGTCCTCCCCACACCCGTTAGCAGACAGGAGGCCTGTGGCCACAGTTCAGGATGCCTGCCTGGTTTTGGTTTACCAGGGAAGCAGGGAGGATTGGAGAGAGCAGGCATTCTCAGCCTAGTCACAAATCCTTCCTCGCAGCTAAACCTCACAGGATAGGGGATTTGCCCAGGTGTAGCAAGACCGTAACTACACTGTTCTTTCCGTTCACTTTCTGCCTTTGCTGTGAATTTAGTTAGGGGAAAAGATGGCATTTCATTTAAATGTTGAAGTTATTTTGGGTTTTTCCATCCCTTAGGGCACTGTGGAATTGGTTTCCTGTGCTGTGGCTCTGCTTGGTGCAGGGAGCCCTGCTGCTGGGGACTGGCCCATGATGGAGATAAAGCCTTTGCAAGGCACGACTATGAAACACTGCTCTGTCCACTGCAACTTCTTGGGCTGGCCCCTCTGCTGCTTTTGCATAGCAAGAACCAGATCATAAAGCCAGACACATCCTCTGGCAACCGATCAACCCCAAATGTCTCATCCCCCACCCACAGTCCTTGGCCCCAGCAGGTCCCGCTTGCCTGGCCACCCTCACACCTGCTGCCTGTGACTCGGTGCAGCTCAGACCCCCACCTCATGTTTCAGTTTCATTGAGGCTATTTCTCGCTGTAATTAGTCAATTGATTCCCCCATATGTGAACACTGAGGCATCCTGAGACTGTCACTTCAAAGGGCTTTTGTCAGATTTGTCACCAATAATTAAAGCATCTCCACCCAAGCAGGCTGCGCTTTTGATCAAGGATAAGCAGTTTGCTCCTGACTGTGGGCCAAGGAAAGCCATAATTTGATCACAGCGCTGGCAGATGTCCTAGTGAGCAAGGGAAACTCACTTTGTTTTGCTTAGTAGCTCCTGCCTTTCAATCATGGGAAATCATAATTTCACTATTAGCATGTAAGAATTTTCCTTACACACCAGCAAAGTTAAAAGGCCACTGTCAGCTTGGAACATGATGCCTTTCCTATGGAGGCTGATGAGAGGCTCCACACTAATCTCTCCCTGCTGTTTGCCTGTTGGTTTCTGGTACAGTCACAGGTTATTGAGATGTTTTATTTTTTGCAATGGAAGTATTTACCTCTGCAAAATTTTTTATTTTTTCCTTTCTCTGTTGTGTGAAACAAGAAGCAGCACCACAGCTTCACTTCTGCAAATATTTGCAGTATACACCTGCAATGAAACACACAGGTTTTCCCCACCACAGCCCCTCAGCACAGCAAGAGTGCTTTCTGCTTCCCCCAGCCTTGGGAAAGCAATTCATCCCCACAGCGCAGCTGCTAGCAAAGACATCAGTCCATTTTGCAAATTCTTTTTGGGGTATTTCAAAGATGATTGATTGTTAATGATACCAACATTGAATCGCCTACAAAAGCCCTGATTTTATTCCTACTCCACCCATTTTGCTGAAAGGAACTACTTCTGAGCAGTTTGCAAAACTGCCTTCTAATGTTTCCTAAAAATTTTGTATCTAAGAAGTCTGAAAAATGGTAGACAGTTGCAAATGCTGCTTGTTAGAGTGACCATGGTCACCACACGGCTGTCTCATGCCTCAGCTGCTGGTTGTGCCTATCTCCTGCCTCTGGCCATATCACTGATTGCAAACTCTAATCAGGTAATGGTCCTTCCCTCCTTAGCAGCTGTCCCTCAGCCCAGAGGAAGGAGCCACCTGAGTCCTCCAGAGCCATCCTGCCTTTTCCAAAATAAACTAAACAGCAAAGTCCTTGGAAGTTGAAATGTTCGCTGAGTGAAAGCTCAGCCCCAAGAAAAACTGCAGTGTTGTGTTTTCTCTGGGTGCAGAGAGCAGTCTCTGCAGACTGTGGTGCTGCTGGCTGTGTTTTCACAGAGGTTCTGGCTCTACCTTGTAAAAGCATTTACAACATATTGATCCCTTCATGTAATAAATTGCAACTACAACAGTGTTTCATCTGGAACCAATTGACCGTAGTTCATAGAATAATACTTCCATGTCCTTCTAGTATCATTTAAAGCCAACGACTTTGAGAGAGCTGTAAGGCTCTGGTTTGGTAATAACATTGTGCCTTCCTCAGGCTGACTTACAAAATTTCGTTGCAATAGAATAATGTAGCCAGAGGGGAAAAAAATTAAAAATAAAAAGTAAAAAGATATCTAACTCTGTCTGTGAAATGGGAAGTGGATAACCTAAATACATGTGATGGATGGCTCAGTGCAATGCTCTTCAGAAAAGAGCATATACTTTCTACAGCTCTTTAGAAAAAGGTCCTAACTCGAATCTATAAATCAGATAAGAGAATACTGTGTAAAAAATACATGTCTTGAAATAGGTCAACAAATAGAATATTAAAATCTATATAGGAGAGCTGTTAGTGTTAGGGGAACTTCAGATCTACATGGCTCAGAATACCATCTGCGGAAAGTTTAAAAGGATATTACTGAGTGACATCCATACACACTCAGATTCCCTATTCTCTGTCCCACCCTTTTCTACCTGTGTGCTTAATATTGCTCAGAAAAAAAAA
>VZTE01004108.1:108932-186854 GCA_013397775.1 Eulacestoma nigropectus | reverse complement strand
AAAAAAAAGAAAAAGAAAAAGTAAGCTTGGTTTGCCAAGGCCCTGTGCAAACTGCCTGCTCTGTGTATGCCTACATTCCCTCTCTTTTCTGACTTGCAAGAATAGCGGAGGAGAGATAAGGTCATGTTCCACAGGTGACAGGAACCAGAGCTTTCTATGGATTTCTCAGTATTCCAGTCCCTTCAACTATAAAACACATTTTAGGAAACAAACATAGAATATATTCCTCAATCCTAATTGGAACAGCCATGTTCATCTTTACCTTC
Organism: Eulacestoma nigropectus; assembly: GCA_013397775.1. Lineage (NCBI taxonomy): Eukaryota > Metazoa > Chordata > Aves > Passeriformes > Eulacestoma > Eulacestoma nigropectus. Next base: position 186,588 of record VZTE01004108.1, on the reverse strand, counting down.
AATTGCTTTAAAAATATATCCAAATGGTGAATAAATAAAATAGAAATTTCCAATAATGATTTTTTTTTCAGGTGGAACTGTTCAAATCTTTCTTTAGTGGCATTTTTTAAAGATTCTAAAATGATAAAAAGCTCGTTTTCAAAATACCAAGTGGCAACATTAAGTGTGTTAGCAGAAATAACTTGACTGGTACTAATGTGATGCCAGTGACCTTGACACAAGAAAATATTGATTGCAGAAAATACTATGAAATGTATTTTCTGGCATCTGTCACATCTTAGGAGATCTTCATGCAGACGAAAACCAATTCAGTAGCTTTAGACCTGGCTTATAGTTAAATTACAATGAGTTTAAAGGTTTGACTGGTCCATATCGGTCACAAATTTTTCTCTGTATTTTGGTAAGTGGCCTCCAGAGCTCAGCTTTCCTTCAGCATGTGACAACCTGGCCTGTCACTATTAGCACTGGGAGCATCACTCAGGCCAGGAGGCAGCATCTGAGAGCTGTTCAGCTCAGCCAAATCCTGCTCAGAGCAGGTCTTCCACAGGACTGGTGCTGATACACGAGCATGGGAAGTTCTGATGTGAAATGCTGTTTCTAGTTTTGATTTATTCTTTGCTCAAAGGCTGAAAGATTTGTAAGCAGCTGGGCAGTTGCAGATAGATCTTCCAAAGATTTAGAGCTCTCTCACACACCCATCTCCATTATTGCCTTGTTTGCAAAATATGTATCACCAGAGCTTTGTATTGAAATCTCACCGTATTTCAAGTGGGAGACAGAGGAAGCCAAACCAACTCAGCAGATGTTGCTGGATGCTTTAAAAGCTACATTTAAAATCTCCCCCAGGACCTGTGTAAAAAAAGGCAGGGAAAAGTCACGTTTAGTGTTACCCACCCACACACAAACAGATCCATTAAATGAAGCAGCCTTTTAACTGTTATTCATAAAGTAGTACGAGCAAGCACGTCATTGTTTGCTGTCTTTATTGATGTATCTGCACGGTGTTCAGCAATCCCATAAATCTGTTATTGCTGGGAACAGCTGTGGAGCAGACTGATAAGCTGGGAAATGAGCACACAGCTGGTAATGCTGAATAACCAGCTCCAGGCTGGTCCCAGCCAGAGCCCTTAAACCTTGGAATACACACACCATCAGAAGATGCCTAGGTATCAGCAACACTGAAGCGGTAAGAGCACTTCCCAAGGTAGCAAAGGATTATTTGGCATTATCAGGCTATTACTGAGCTTAGGAGTTTCTGAAAAAAAGTCCCCTGATCAGGTGTGTAACACTCTACATATCCCTGTGGAGCAGGCAGACGGCCATATACAGGCACAGTAGCCTGGGCTTAACGAGTGACATGGGCAAGGAGAAGGAAGGGGAAACAGCACAAGGAATGGAGGGAGGTTATCAGAATCTGGGAAGGAAGTGAAAAAGGAGCAGCCTGGCAGGGAAAGCTTTCCTTGGAAAGACCAGTGGTATCATGTGCCATCTGGAGGCTTAAACCAGGAACAGGATATATTTCCTTTCTGGATTGATAACAATCACCTTTTAGGTAGATACATACCTTAATCAGAGCTGACATTAGAACATTATCATAAAGCCTGTTCTCTTCTGATAGCATATTCCCAGCTCTGGAAGCACCATATCAAAAATCTGCCAGACAAAAAAAAATAGAACAATTCTAGAAATCCCTTAGAGAGGATCCACGATTTCCTGTCCATCCTGCCCTGCAGTGAAACAAGGGCACAGACTAGCACTGTGTGTGAAGAGTGCTCTGTCCCTCACACACTGAGCACACAGCTCTCGTGTGTCCCTAAAAATCCTTTTGTCAGCACTGTTAATATACCAGGGATGTCCATGAGACATCAGCACTTGGAACATTGCTCCAAACAATCTGGCTTCTCTCTGGTTACTTGGGAATTTGGAGATAAAATGTGAATTCAAGTAATTCACTTGAGATCAAACTAGACTATCTTTTCTCAGCAAGAGGGGATAATTTGCTAGCTTTGCTTCTGGCTGTCAGGATATTATGTATATTAATTTAAAATTAAATAAACCCAGGGACAGCAACGTGAATGAATAAATGGGGTTCTGCTAAGTAACAGGGACAAAGCAGAACAGGCCTGGATTCATCATCTTTTTCTTCAGATCTAAGAAATAGCTTGAGAAGGGCTCCCAGCTTCCCCCCCACGTGAGATGTACTAACAGCTCCTTCCCTTCAGCCAACAATGCAGGCAGGAAGCAGCTCCTCCTGGTGCTTCCAAGTCAAGTTTTCTGCTTCATTTGCCTTCTCCTCCCTCACAGGCAGGAGGCTGCCATGGGCAAGGGGTTTGCCAAGTCCAAGGGTAAGGAAAATGGAATGAAGCACAAGATAGGGGAGAGATACTGTTTGGTACCAACATCAAAAACACTTCTGCAAAGTGCTGGAAACAGAACAGTTTGCAGGCAGGAATTTCAACACCATGAGCTCTTACATGAGGAGCTCAAAGGGACTCCCTGAAGCAGTGCCACAGTAAAAGAAGAAAGGAAGTACAGTGACTTCTCTGGTGAGTACAGGAAGTGGAGAACACCATACCTGCCCACCTCAGAAGCAAGTAAACTGTTGATCTTTCCTTGCCCCTCATTCCACCCCTTGACCACAGTGATTGCATCTGAATTTTTAATTAGTTTTTACTCAGAAAACCCAGAAGGTGTTAAGACCGTGGCTTTTTCTTTTTGCTTCAGAATAGCACACTGTGGAAAGTTTTCAGGTGTTTTTCTCTCCCAAGCCCTCATTTCTGACCCTCTTCCACAAAAACACCCACATGTTCATCTCCAAACTCCATTTGCTGCCTGGTAACACCCAGCCAGGAAGGGCATGTAAGGGCAGCATCAATACATCCCATGCATCAAGCCAAGAACAGGACAAACAGAAACATTACATCCTCTCCTCTCTGACCTCCATCTCTTTAATCTCCAAGGCAGTAAAACTAATAGATGACAAGACCAGGTACAGAATGTGGTTTCCAGATATTCAGGTTCAGCCCTACGCACCCAAACAGACTAAAGCTCCAAACGACTGCCAGAACAGCTGGCTTTCCTTAAGTTCTAATATCGCAAGGCTGAGATTACCATCATGTGGCTGGCACATGGTCCCACTGAACGACGACAGGACAATCACACTCAGCTCTTCCCATCTCGCCATGCAGGCATTTCAGAAAACACAGCAGTTGCCACAGAGGATCACAAGATTTTAGTCTAGCGTAAGCACCCTGTGATGAACTGGAGAGCTGCTGAGTGCCAGTATCACCCTCCAGGCATGTGATCCTCCTCGGGAGCAATTCAGATGGCAGCCAGAAATGGCAACTGAGCAATTTTAGGAGAAAGGGACTTAACTGAGATAATTTTCTATGCATCTACAGACAGGTGATCCGTAATCCAGCAGCCACCTATAACATTACAAAGATATTTCTGCATTCCCTTCTATCACCACCTCCAGACAACACAAAGAGATGTAAAAGTCCTCACTCTCATTTCTCTGTGTTGTCAAGGGATGAAAAAGTCCTCACTCTTGGTTCTCTGGAAGCAAACAAGTACTAGAAACATTGGTCCTCCCCCAAGGCTATTTCCGTGAATGGAAATCTTTTGATGGACCTTGGATGATGGTCCTGTTTAGTTACCTGGCATCGAATTTTCACTTAGAGAAGCTACCAACTGCTAGGACACATTAACATGAGACCCAGGGCCTGCCACAGAAGTCTGAAAGACAGATTAACACCCTCCCAAGGAGCTCCAGTGACTGCAATACACAACTGACTCAAGTGCCACCCCAGAGGATGGGAGCCCACTTTCCATTATAAAGCCCTTCCAAACGAAACGGGTATTTTAGCAAATTAATTTTATTCAAAACAAAATCCCAACAAAGGAAAAACAAGACAAAAAGTGCTCTAGGATGATGCTTTTTAATTGTTATTTTTATATTTTTAATAACAAATCAAACCATTAAAAATATTACAGACATGTACTGAAATTTCCTGTACAACAAATATGAAAACAATAAAATTTGTACATCATTTCAAGATATTCAACAGTCACTTATTTGAAACACATCAACTTTTCCCTTCTTAAGCAGGCCCCAAATGGGAAAAAAGGGTAGAACAGAAATGCAAGAGATGCAATTGTCACACAGTGGACCTTTCAGTGGACAGCTCTAAAAAAGCAACAGTGAGAGAAAACGCTGACCAAAGAGACAGATCTCAGCAATTATAACACAGAGAACATCAGAGGGCAGGGAGAAAACGTGCAGGAATTCAAGTCACCTTGGCCAAGACAGATCCCCAAGGTAGTGGAGCATTACCTGTAGTCCTCCTCTTCCTGCAGAGACATCCTATAAGGAATGTCCTACTTATTCACACTGATAATACGTCCAACTTTATGTTTACAACAGTTTGAGCCTTACCAACTTTTTCCAACTATACACAGAATCAACAGGTCATTTAATTCAACCTTCAGTCTCTTCTCACAATGAGTCAGTTTTGGAAAAACACCTGCATACAGTTCTTTAAAAATGGATACCCATTAGATGATGGCAGAAGTGAGAATTTGATGCCTGCTTTCAACACCAAAATAATGGGACAGATCCATCTGTTTTCTGTAAGAGGATCTGGGCAGTGGTTGAGCAGAAACACATACTGTCCTAGCTCGTTTTCTGATGTTCTGCTGCAACAGAACAGAAACATGATCTGGCATGGAAGACTCATCTCCCTCTCCTCTATGCTATACAAAATAAGGGCCTTCTGAAGCAAAAGAGCACTTGCCACCCTAAGGCAGCAAGTTCTTGGGAGACCTAGAATAACGAATACTGGCTCTGTGCTCTGCACAGGTGTGCAGTAAATAAAAGAGTAAAAGAGTTAGAGAAAATAACATGACTGTAAAGGGCAGACTTTCCTCCCTCCCAGTTCCTTTGGAATGGTTCTGTTTGGTCCAAGTGGTTTATCTTTGTCATCTGACAGCAGCTTAGGAAGAATGCAGGTGAGAGATCTACTTTGTGGGCTGCCAGTTTGGGTGGAGCTGGGCAGGATCATGAACCTCATGATGAGGGTTTTTTAAAGTATTTCCAGAGAAAGAGAAACAAAATTATATTCAAGAACCCACAAGTGGCTGCTACAAAAAACCAACCAACCAACAACCAACCAAACCAAACCCCAAAACCTAACAACTAAAAGTGCACTGTGGTTTGTCCTCCAGTTTTGCTCACACAGCACACCACAGTTTCACATCAGGTTGTAAAAAATTCCTCAGGATATTTGTAAATTACAGTTGTGCACCAGGAATTCCTATGTGCTCCTTCAGCCGACACTGGATTCTGTGAGGTTGCCAGGTTCCACTGTAAAGCCACATATACTCCTAGCATCTGTAGCTTTTCCTGACAACTCTACTAAAACAAAGAAAAACCCCCAAAACAACAACAACAAAAAAGCAGCAGAATTCCAGGGACTCTGGTTATTAAACCTTCATAAGATTTTTTCCCTGCTTTATAGCTATTCTATAGCATTATTCATAAACTTCATATTCATCTGCAATGCAACCAGTGCAATGATCCAAAACCCAAAAAACAGACCCTCCCCCCACCCCAAGCTACCTAAGTCCTTCATTGGTAATGCCTTCCTAAGTCTAACAGTTATGTACCAGCAAAATAAATCCAATCTGATCCTTGACTTGTGAAATCAGCAAATGGGGGATTTCTGCTTGTTCCTTCTGTTTCTAAAAGGACCAGTCAAAACAAAAGCAGCAGTATATTGCAAATGATTACAAAACAATTACACTGGATCAGTGAGATGCAGGCAGGTAAGATACATCTCAGTTTTGAATGGCTAAAACAACCAAGAAATTTGTCTTTACAGCAGAATTTTGTGCAATGTCTTTTGGTAGAAACGGTAAAGCCAGTCGATCCATTTGGGAGTGCTTGAACACTTGGAACCTTAGTTTCAACATTTTCACAGATTTATATATTTGAGGAAAAACAACAACAATGATAAAAAGACACCAACCTGAGAAAAACTCTATTAGAGTGAGCATTATTCAGTAAATCATATATTGCACCTTTAAATAAATCATTATAAACTGTATAAAAACAGGAATATCAGCCAGGAACAGGGAGGAGCTATTCTGTCCTTCATCCACACCCCCACACACCCCCCCGCACACACATTCACAGATTCACTTGCTCTGTTTTTAACTACAGTTAAAGCTCGGAGTGACAGACCACACTCCTTTTTCCTCTGGCAGAGGCACCGAAACATTAAGGCAGGGGATACTTGTGGTGAAATGCAAAAACAAAGCTCACCTCCAAACTTCTGGAGAGTCCTGCCAACAGTGCAACTACAGTTAAGTTTGACATAAGCCTTATTTAAAAATCTGTGTTCTCATTAAGAGTTTCAGTACAAAAATAGAATCTCTGCTGTTTTTTTTTTCTAGAGTAGCAACTAGAAAAGGCACAATTTCCAAGTATAAACGTCCATTTGAAGGAGCCATTTGCACTCCTTTTTTAAATAAAAAGGAACACAGAAAAAAAAAATAGATCACAGAGGCACATATCTATTAACTAAGTAACCAGATACAGTAGATAAAATATATTCCTGAAACTTATAATTAAATATATTAAAACAGCCCACAAGCCTGGTGGCTGTAAATGAAATCATATAAAATTGTAACAAAAAGCTTGTGTTATTATTTTAATATTTAAATTCTAGTTCACTGTTCATACTGCAAATGCTATTTCACCTATCAGTACTGTTAAATTCCCAAGAAAAAGCAAGATTCCTCTGTTAACTTTAAAAAGTTTTGCTTGGGTTTTGTTGTTTGGGTTGTTTTAACATCAATCTGCAGCTCCTGCCAGCATTGTGTTTTTCCTCCTGTAGATCACACCTATGAATGCAGACAGAACTGGAGAAGCCAGACATGAGACACTGCACACAATCCCAGAAAACACGAGTCGAACACCTCCCTTTCCTATGGGCAGGCAACACCTCCTGGAGGCACTGGGTTCCTTCTGGACTATGTGTGGTAGCCATTGGCCTTCCCAAAGGCTGGCCCAGGTGTGAAGTTTTCATAGATTGCCATTGCTGTCACGTTTTGGTAGATAAGGTCAGTTTTCCTCTCTCTCTGGGATCTAATGATATCCATGACACACTGGTTTAGGAAGACGTACTGGTCCTGATGGAAGAAAAAGAGAAGGCAATGCATTTTTAAAAAACACCTGATTTTGGAAGTAATTCTGCTTCTGAATATAGGTTTGGCCACTGTACTGTTATCACAGAGCTTGTTTTAGAACTCATACGTATAGTTCATAGAAAATAGAGCTCGAAAGGACCTCATGATGTCACCTGATCAACCTCCCCCCCCCATAAAAAAAACTAGGATCAAGTTTTGCTGTCTAGAACTGGGATCTGTCATGCCCAATGCTATCCTAACAGACTTGCATGATGGAGATTTTACACCCTTTTTCAAATCAGCTTGAGTTAGTCCACACACCTTTCTGGATCAAAGTGGTAATTTCAGCAGGAACACTTGGATTCCTGCAGAACACAAAAGCAAAGATGCACAGCGAGACCACCTGACTCCAAATAATTCTGGCTCACAGCTAATGGATGAAACCCACGTGGGTAAAAAAAGTCTTCAAAAAATTCTGCTTCAGGATTTGATTCCTTCCAGCTGCAAATGGCAGTCCTGCAAAGTACTCTGTAAAGAGATTGCTTGGATGTACTATGGTCCCTGGCTGCAACTACTTTTGTGGGGATGAGGCAGGAAGGAGGGAAGTTAAATGAAGAGCAATTTTATCTCCTTAATATCTTATCTTCCTGTAGTTCAGACTACATCTGTACGATTGTGCACATTTGAGGAAAGTGCTGCTGGATGGGAGAGAGCCTCACCTCAGTCTGCACCATGAGGGGTCGGTGCATGCGGAGATCGTACACCACCCCATACACGTCCACCGTGTTCTCCATCTCCATCTGCTGGATCAGGCGGTCGATGGCGATGAACGTCCCCGTCCTCCCGACGCCAGCGCTGCAATGACACCAACAGGCTGTTTGTGCTTCCTCTCAACCACCTGCTCACTGCTGGCCCGACGAAAAGCCAGTGAGGCCAGGATGAGGTCTCCTGTTATTTCAGTGGCATGGGTAATAAAGGTCTTGGCAGCACAGAGGGGTGGCTCTTACCACCACCAAGAGGGGCTTCTCAGACTTACACATGCACAATGTGATACATACAAGCTCTTGAAAGGACAACTTTTCCAGCTCAGTTTTCCAGGCTAGGAGAGATGCTCTCTTTGTATCATTTCCTTTGCTATCTACACAGCACTGCTAGTTTCTGAAGCACAGGGCAAAGGTTTTAGTTTTGCAGGGTACATAGCCCATGTCCTTAAGCAAAGAGACTTTGGTTTTAATCCCACTGAAATAGAATTGACTGTAAAAAAACCACACGACAAAAGTGTGCCTAACAGAAACACCTTCTTCCTACCTGCAGTGCACCAGAGTAGGAGAGTCCATTGGATTCTGGCTGTTGTACTCATGAACAAGGTGCCTGAAGTTGATGAGAAGGTCTGTTGTCTCTGGCACTCCGTGATCTGGCCAGGAGGTGAAATGGAACTGGCGCACCGTGTGGCTCTCAGGGGTGTTGGACTGCAGGAACAGACATTAAAAAATAAAAAACAAACAACAAAAAAGACAATGAAAATTGGCTTCAGAGGAGTAACAGCTGGGCTTCCTGACACAGGTACTGGGCCCAGCTCAGATTCAAAGAAGCCTGTTACAAACTGTGCAGTGATTTGACCAATGACATTCCAGTTTCCCTCCTCCTTCTGCTGTGGTAGAGAATACTTTGAAATTTCCTTTTACTTTTACTTTACTCCAAGCTCATATCTGCTGCATTTTGTTTGCTGATAGGGCTAATTGTTCAGTCCAGAAGATATAAAAGGTATCTGCATAAGCACAAGGTTATTTACACACTAACAACCAACAATCAAGGCAGTCCTTACCTTTTCTACAGTGAAGTCCCTTATTGTCCATTCTGGAAGGACAACTTCTGAGACCATTGTCACAATAATGTCACCATAGCTCTTGGGTTGTTTGTCTGGCCAGTACTGCTCACATTTTGTCTAAAAAGAGAGTTAAAAAGTTAGACGCATCACACACAGCAATGAAACAACTCACTTTTAAATAACGCACCACCTGAAGCAGGGCTAGAAAGCACACCACCCTTCTCAAGGGCTATTCCAGGGCAAGAGAAGATCTACCAAAATCATTCTTTAGAGAGAAGAGCCCACCCTTAATGACAGTGATTCCATAACCTTCCTGAGACAATCTGTTCTGGTAGTCAGCAGATATAAANTATATATATATATATATATATATAGTGTTTTTTAATTTAGAAAACAGTCTTCCACCAAGAAGATGGTTGTTAAAAGATAGTGGTCAGTCTCCAAACCACTAAGGTAACAACAAAATTAGAAGAGATACAGCTGCCTTCAAGAGACAATTCAGTACTGATAACAACATACCCGGGCTTGTTCCATACATTTTGTCAACATAACAATAGAGTAGATACTCTTTTCCCAAATCATTTGCCAGAAGTCTTCTACAGTATTGGGTAACGGACCCTGTGCAGCAATAAATGCCTTCTTTGAGTTATAGCCCTAAGAAGAAAAAACCAAAATAAATATATATACACACACATCAGTGAGAAATAAAAGCTGATTTTAAACATCATTATGAGCTGTTATGCCTACATCAGAAAAATTCACATTATATTTCATTTCAGCTAAAGAAGCAACTTACAGGCATATAGTTTGCATTAATATAATCACCAGTTCCAGAGCTTTGATTTGAAAGTTTAACACGAGAAATATCATCTGCAGAAAGAAAAAAAGAGAAGACAATTATGAATTTTAGAACTGGAACCTTTCAGCAAAATATTGTTTATCTAATGCATGGTTTCTAAATAAAAGGTGTTCTAGAACAATGTGCATTTTAAGAATAAGAATATAACTTCAGGAATCATAAACAGCAGTAGCCTTCAGAAAAAGGAGTGGCCAGGATAAACACTCAAAAACCACAGATTATTTTGCTTTTAAACATGGTTTGGTTTTGCCTACTTAAATATTTTTAACCCAACACAAAATTTACTACAGTTTTAATTACTGGATAAAAAGAAAGTGATTTGTCTCCTGCTGCCATGGCAGCTGATGTTTTTCCTCCAAAGCATCCTTAAGTACCTGTCATTGTTCACTTTTCAATTATTTCTGACACCCTGCTACATTGGGATGCCCACAGGCAGCTTGACAGGGCTTAAACTCTCACTTCATCTGCAAAGCTGGCCAGCAGAGTCTTAAAATTTCTCATAGCTCTGCACATTTATTTGTCTGTGGTCAACTGTTATCCTCTTGTGTTTTCAACCTGGATTGCATCTTTCTCACAAATGGAAAATTAAAGTTAAGAGCAAGTTCTTTAAAGAAGCATATCCTTGAGGGAAGGCTTTTTCAGGTTTGCTTATACGCTGACTTTGGGAAAGCAGCAGCCCAAATTCATTAATTTGGAAAATGACTTTTGAAACCTCTGGGTACTATTAAAGCCAGATTAGCCAAACCCAACGGTTTTCACTTAAAAACTCAACCAGTAGAAGACGCAAACCCAAAGAGAAAAACTCACAGGGTAAAACATTGTTGTATCTATTTTTCCCCCTGTTCTCAGGAAGTTCAGCAGCAAATTTGGGCTGATGAACACCAGCAGACTTGAGTTCCTGCAATGAAAGGAGAATTCATGAGCACCTGGTCCTGGTTTAGGCATCATACAGAAATGTGACAAACAGAAAAATAGTCCAAACACTCATGTCCTGTGCTGTAAAAGTAGGCATGTTAAACTGGGACAAATGTCAATAAAAATCATCTTATTACAGAGTGGCAGGGTGACAGTGGCAAATCTGAGAGAGGAGGGATTAATACAGAATGTAGGAACAGAAGCATGTTTAAAACCCACAGATGGACTTTAAAAGCCTGGAAACAGTTCTGTGGAAACAGACATCGATATCAACAGCAGCTCCTTCTGCCCCAAGGCAGGGAACTACTGCATAAGCTCTGCAGACATTACAGGGAGAGAGGAGCAGACACAGCACGAAGCGACTGAAGGAAGCAAAATCTGAGTGGAAGGCAAGGTGGAGCACCAGCCTGTGAAGTACAAAGAGACAGAATTTGAAGAAGAAAGTCAATTAATAGCTTTGAGGAGAAGAGAAAAAGAATGAGATTCTTTAACAGCAGACATGACAACACAGAATCCTCCCTGACACTTCCTTCCTGTCCTTTGTACCTTACAACAATTGAGCTTTACATTTCATAGAAAAACTCTTATGGTCAGTAAGAGAACCATAATTGCTTCTCTGACTGAGCTATTCACAGGCATGGTTTGCAAATCACACCCACACACTGGAGAAGTCTGAGAGATTAGCAAGAGACCGGTCTTGATTTGTATAAAAAACCCCAAAACAACTCAAGATGTGAAAACTTAAGTGCAGAAAAATTATATAGTGTCCCTTAGGCTAACTCTGTACATGACTAGGGCAAGGATTCGAGACATCTGTCTCTGGTGAGAGCTCTGACAAGCAGGCCATGCTACAAGCCCACAGGCAGAGATAATAATTCAGGACAGGAAGTATTTATCATGCACTTCAACTAAATTTGGAGCTCCATAAGGGAAGGGAAGGCCATACATACAGCTTAATCATCTCTATAAAAAAGGACCCTTCTCTTCCCCTTCAGTAAGCCTTGTGCATGCTCCATAGGAAAGATGATTCGTCTTTCCAAAAATATTTGTCATGCAGCTCTCTCTCCACTGAGGGCACTTACCTCATACTCTTCAGCAAAACCACAGTTGGAGTCAGCTTGCTGCTTCTTAAAGTATGACTCAAAGTTCTCCACTTTAATCATTTTTGATCTAAAACAAGAAAAGCCATGTGTCAGCAACTGGTATTAGGTAAATAAGCCATGAATTCAGTTAATGTGTTAGAAAGTATGCTTTACTTACTTCTTGATTCTTCAGGAGAGAGTGAGGGGAAGAAAAGAAGGCTGATTAGACACATGCAGTTGTATTTTTCATTATGTGAATCTAAGACTGAAAGCATGACTGTTAGTTGCAGCCTCAAAATAGTCCATTTACAGGGGACAGGATATCAAGCATAGCATTTAACTGCTCTGTTAAATCAAGGAGGGAACAGTGCATCCTTCAGGAGAGGAGCTTCACACAAGGTGTCACTCAGCTGCTTACTCCCATTGGATTGACCCCATTCCTTGGTGTGTTTTATGTCAACCATCAAAGTCTACAGGGATTCCATGGGATGCTCTGGCCACGGCTTCCCATCAGCACAAAAACTGGTGCCAGAACCAGTAACATAATTCAGTTGCAGTGCTGTGACTTCTAGTACATTGTGGTTACCCCCTCCATGGCCAGCTTTTACAATCACAACATTATCTGAATTAATGGCTCAGCACAAAGTAGTCAGTAAGCAAAAGAAAAAATCAGGTCACAGAACATATTTTGCCTTTGTGCACTTCATGAACAATTTGGATAATTCCCTCAATGTGCATGAAGCCTGTATTTCATTCAAACATCCGTTTTTCAAAACCATTTGTGTGTCTAATAGTGATTCATGAAGTGAACACTCAAATCCCTGTGGTGGCTCTAGAAGTCTTAATCAACATGATTATTTTTAGTCTGCATGCTGGAGTCTTTCAGTTCCACGAGGAATTAATACGTCAAAATTCTCTACAAAACTGCTCAGAAAACAAGTATCTGAGTTCCGAGTAATTTTTGCAAATATCACTTGAGGTCAGAAAACACCATGAGAAAAGACTTACTTAATTGGAGAAAAGGACACTTCAGTATTTCTTCTGTCTTTCCTATAAGGCAAAAGAAAACAACACAATAGGTTCACAGTAGAATTCAATGGCATGTCTATGAGATTTCTTATGACACCTATTTCCTGTGCCTGTTGAGAACAATTTCTTTTAAAGCTTCTCATTCTGTGAAAAAAAAAACCAAACTCCTGAGGCAAACTTAACATCTGGAATAAAGAAAAACAACTTCATCCTTCTTTTGGTGATGTTGTGCAATGGGACTGCTTCTTTCTGTTGGAACCAGAGTGTAAAGCCTGGACATAAAGCACATATTTTGGTGGAAGATGTACACCTGAGGGATCTGCACCACTAGCTAATATCTCAGGAGCAGAATCCCTACAGAAAGTGGTCAACAGTGATGTGTCAGTCATTCAGTAGTGGCTGAATGAAAAGAAACGTTGCTAGCTTTAAAGGAAGCTCTTCCCATGGTTGTACATAGCTGTTGGTTACAATTGTGAAAATAACAGCAGTTAATCAAAGAAACTAAGAAAACTGGACTAAGGGCCCTAGAGCTAACTCTAGAGAAAGGATGGTCTACAAGGTCAGAAGCAGGAAAAAGACTGTGCACTCTTACGGCCCAGATAATTTGGAGAAGATTGGAAACAGAGACCAGCTCAAACTCATCAGCTTCTAGAAATTCCAGAATAGAAGTTTCATGTGACAGGCTATAAAGCAATTCAAAAGAATGACTAATGGATAATCTAAAATCAAACCATCTAAGGTACAATTGCACTCAATTACTTTTAGTGCAATAATTTGAGATGTTTGCTCACTTCTGATTGAATGATTTATCACTATTCATGAGTGATGAGGCACTGGAACAGGTTGCCCAGAGAAGTTGTGGATGCCCCATCCCTGGCAGTGTTCAAGGTCAGGTTGGGTGGAGCTCTGAGCAACCTGGTCTAGTGGGAGGTGTCCCTGCCCATGGCAGGGGGGTTGGAACTGGATGATCTTGAAGATCCCTTCCAACCCAAGCCATTCTATGATTCTATAATTCTGTCATATGAATTAAGATTTATTTTGTTTAGTTCTTCTGAACCCATTAATTTGTTAAGTTTTAAATGGGGTTAAACAAAGTTATTTAACAATTGGTTTGATACTTCAACTCTAATCTGTAACATACAAACAACATTTTTAATACAACTTATTTTAAATCATCTTGACAGACATTTATCATGACAGAGAGCGCCCTTTTTAGGAGAAAGGTACTAAAGTGAAACACTGGTGCTCCTCAACACAACCAATACAACAACACACACACATTACCTTCTCCTTCTCCAGAATATGAACCCCCCTATAGCGACTACAGCAAAGATAGCCAAAAGGCATCCAATAACCACTCCAGCAATAACACCTGATAAAAGAGAATAAGTATTACTCATTTACCTCTTTAGTAACTTCTAACTGAATCAACGTGCTACAGCAGAACCTTGCAAGTGACAGAGCATGCTCCACTCTACTAAATACCTTGTCTTTACTGTCCTTTGGCAGTAACCAGTACTGAAACCTCATTAAGAATAATAACCAATGTTAAATTAATATAACATTGGGATTGAAGGACCAGTATCTGCATTCCAATACATCTGCTTCTAGTTTGACACAACGGTGAGAACATCAGTTGCTATTTGTTACTTGTTGCTATACCAAAGTCTCGCTGTGTCATCCAATCTCTTTCAGCACGCCATGAGTAGCACGGCTTTTGGCTACTCCTACAGTGGAATCTCACATGGAAAAAAGGGATCATCCGCAGAACTAGCAAGGTGTGAATTTACACAGCAGTGCCACTGCAAAGCTAGAAAGAAACAGTTCATACAGAGAAACCAGGTGTTTTGATATTATGAAACTTGCCATAATTAAGGAATCTCCACACGCTGTGTATGTGCCAAGCCGCCAGTCCTATATTTGACATTAACTATACCTGGATCCTGGGGTAGTAAAACCGGTTCAGAACAGGGTGAAAATGATACATAACTATCTTCCCCCTCAATCATGTTGGCCATAAAGGTTATATTAGTGAAACCTGCAACACACGCCCTGTTGAAAAGGAATAAGAAAAAAATAAAAGTAGGTTCGTTACTGGGTTTTAACAGCCTTTAGCAAGATCTGTAATCTTTCCATTAGATGAGCTTTTAGATTTCAACAGCAGAAAACTTAATAGAACAGTGGTTTGAAATAAATACCTGTATGAACTAAGAGGAATCAATGGTCCGTTTTCATAGCCATACATTGTGTTTCCCTTGCCTACATTAATGATGTTTTTACCATTCTGAGAATGGGAAGAAGGTGATTCTGCCTGCTCTGTTTTCACGACATATGTAACATAGGCAGTTGTCTTCTTCTCCTTGAAATCTTTGTATGTGTTGTTCAATTTAGACTTCAAAGAGTCAGGACCTTCAGGAAAAAAACAAGAACAAAGATATAATTCATTCTCTGGTTTTGCATCAACTGCCACAGTGGCTGAGATGGTCATATTAACCACAGTTTTCATTCCTCCACAAGTACTGCCTGAAATGAAAGGCTGAGAGCAACAGGTAATCTCAGAAACCTCTTCTACTGCAGTGCAATCTACTGCACTACCTCTCCCCAGTGTTATTTAATTTGCTTTTGGTTTTACTTCTACCATATGCAGTGTAGCTTCTGAATAAAGGTACTCATGTGAGTGTTGGAACCTGGCATCCTCGTGGACCAGCTTCACCAGCCAAGTCAGCTATATCCACGCGTGTTCTATCAATTCTTGTATGTAGAGAGTAAAATGCAAATGGTGTAGAAAAAGTCAATCAGTATTTGGCAACATTGTGCTACCCAAACAGCATCAGGCCTCATTCAGGGTGACACTAAACTTGTCCTGACCTTGTTCCTTGTTCTATCCTACAAGAAGTCTCACACCTAAACTGTACGAGATGAAAGAGGTAGTTTCTGCTTATCCTTGACATAGACAAGCACTGGACAAAACAGTGGTCAGAAGAGTTTCCCCTTCAGAAGACTAAGAATAGGCTACCACAGTGAGCAATGACCAACAGGACACCATTTGCAGAACAGCTCCACTTTACAGTGTCTGTTGTCATAGCAGAGGAGCCCTAGAAACATGAGGCAATTATACAGTTGAGGCACATGTAACCTAAGAGGTAATGAACAAATTCAACCTACCAGTTGTCCCAACAACTCAGGAGCAAGCCAACTGACAAATCTTCCCAGTGTTGAGGGAGAATGAAGAATCTCATTCATTTGACAGAATTTTATATACATTGCTCTCTACTGACTGCCTTTACAAAGCTAAAAGCTCCTTCTAAAAGTGGGTATAATGCTGAATTCACCTTTAAAAAGGAGAAGCCTTGCAGGAGGCTCTGAAAGGCGGAAAAGCTCTGTTAAGTTTTCTGGAGCTGTGCAGACAAGGGGTGATCTACCACCAGCAGCAAAGCTCTCCTCAACTGTAACTCTGCAGCAACAGGGTACAAGACAACTCTTCTAAAGCACTAACTTGGTCTCATTAAAAGCAGATGAGGTTGCAATTAACTCAGCTGCCTAGAAATGGGTGTTCAATACTACCTGAGATATGTTATGTCCTGTCTTGTCCCTAGTTTCCATTCCAATAGGATGTACATCCCTGGTTATACCTGCAGCTCTTTGTGGATGGCTTGGATATCATCCTAGGACATTTCAAACAGCCTTAGACACCATTTCTTACACAACAGAATAAAGTCCCCTCTGTCTACCCTAAAGGTAACCATGCCTGTTTTAGAACAGAAGAATACTCTCAAAAACATTTGTGCTATTTCAACATGATAAAGCTGAAGAGATGCTTGGCTGCGAGGCTGTCTTTTGCTCCCATCAAAGCACTCACTCTACATTATAAATGTGGGCAACCTTCCTCCCTTATTTCTCTCAATCACATCCTGCAGGTCCTCCTTGAATACCTTCCAATCAAAACCACACAGGAAAATGCAACAAATCTCCTTGTGACTAACCAGGACTGGCTGAAGTTACAAGCAGAGCCGCAGGCAAAGTCAAATCAGCAATTCTGGGGCAGCTGAGTAGGCATATGAAAAATTGGAATTTTCTGCACTGATGTGATGTAACATATACACACACATATATATGCACACACACACGCACGCATTTCTTGGATGTGTATTGCATGGAAAACCACTGAAGGAAGATCTATAGTCAAAATTCTGCAAAATTAATTTCCAGTGTTGTAACGAAGGATAAGCATGAACGTCAACTCCCACTCAGCAGAAACTGTCTCCATCAGGTGCCTTACTCCTCCAGCGCACTGGCAAAAATGAAAAGTTGTTCAAGCGGAACCTACGCTGCAAAACTTAAGTTCCTTAATTTAATGACTTATCACTGGACACTCACCTATCAGAGAGATTTCTCAGTTTTGATGCTTTAAATAGACCATTCTGATAGGCTACCCTCTAGTTTTCTGTGGCATTTAACTCCCATTAATGCTGTCAATGATATTTAAGCCTTCCACCCGCATCCCATCACTCTTAGTTAAAGTGTTTTGAGTAAAATCAGGAAGAAAGCTCTTTTCCTTTTAAGACCTTACTCCAGGCATCTTCCAGCTGAAGAAGGGAGGGGGGAAAAACATTCCATATTCCAAAGCTGCTTCTATTAGCTGCTCTGAAAATTATTCTGTGGAGGAAGAAAGGATACCACACAATCTTGGGGAAGGGAATCAATGGCAAATCAAGATGGCAACAGCACTGGGGCAATACATATGAAATTTATGTACAAAGATAACTCAGGCAGGAACAGACTGAGTGAAAATAGGGACCTTCTGAAAACAAGGAGTGACCTGACTTCAAGCAAGCAAGGTATTTGCCTCACAATTTCTGAAAAGTGACTGAAAATTCTGAGTCTGCTTTTTCTCTATTCATTTAACACCTACTTAGAGTGTAAAACATAATGCTGTCTGGTAAATTGTTTCAGCTACAAGATAGCATCATGAACATCTTACCTTGTTCTTCTGTTGTAATCATTACTGCGTAGGCTTCTAATGGACCATTCCGTGAATCAAAATCAGAGAATTCAACAGACAATGAGCTGTGACTGACGGCCTTGACTGAAGGAACTTGGCTTGGACGAGGTGGGTCTATCAACAAAAATATTTTTTAGTACATTAAGCACTGATAAAAGTTTTCCAAACAAGAAAAGGCTGTGATACTGACACTGTTCACATAATACATATTTATTGTGCATCACATTAGACTATGAATTAATGTGTTTTATTCATAATCTGCAGGCTGATAATGCAGTGCATACCAAGTCTGGTATTCTGCAATCATGAAGTTAATATTTTTGTCCTAAAAATATCTTTCATCCTCGGATCTTAATGCTTACCAGAAATGCTGGTGTGACACAATTTGTCCACTGGAGAGCTTTCAGAGCCATTTGAAAGAGTTATGATAGAAACATTATAGGTGCTGAAAAAATTTAAAGATGCTGTTTGGAAGGTTTGCTCAAAGCCTTCTACCGTGCAGGATGGAGCCAACTGTTCCCTTGAAGTATGTATATTAGATATTTTAATTCTGAAGCCAGAGTTGCTACCAAAAGGACATTTCCACTTCAGCATTAGGTAAGGCTGCTTGGCCACTGGTTCACACCAAAGGGAATTCACTGCAACAGTTACTGCCAAAAGAAAAACGAATAACAAAATAAGAGGAGTAAGAAATCAAGCCTTATCCTTAATAGAAATAGCTGTCTATTTTCATGTTATGTGTATAAATGCTCGTAAAACTTCAGTATTCCCTTCCCCTTTTAAAAAGATGCCTACATGGCATCTATTGCCTACATGAGGACTTGTTACCCTATGAGGAAGGCAACTATTTCACACACTGAGTACACAGACCTATTCTGTGCTCTTTAACTCCTCTACAGGCAGGGTTACTGGCAAAATTTAGGCTGAGTATCTATCAAGATCAGCAATGTTTTCAAAATACTGTTCAATCCTTCAATCCAAACTGTAAGAACATTTTTAGTGTATGTAGACTGCCACTAAATCCCTCTGTAATTATGTAAAACTCTTAGTGGCCAAAAAATAAGAAAAATAATATAATCTCTGTCCATTAAGAGCACAACAGTAGCCATCCTTAAAAGCAGCAACTAGAACAACTCAGTTTGGGTGAGAGTCTTCTGGGACACGATAGAAAAACTGCAACCTCATGACCAGATACAGAAAGATACTTAAAAAGTTAATGTAGCGGTAATACTCAGAAGAAAGGTCCCTCTAAACTAAACATCTTGTAAAACCTGGCCTTCAAGACCAAAACACTTCTAAATGTACAATTACAAAACACAGCAAATTTATTTCCTCTCTTGGTAAGGAAGTATTGGGTACTTTCAAATACAGGGATTTTAGATTCATGTATTAAATTATTTTGTTATTAGAAGGGGTATTATTTTAAGAAACTAAGGTACACAATTGTGTACCAGAAGAAACAGATTTAGTAAAAATAGATGTGAGTGACGGGGACTTACTTCTACTGCATTTTATATTTACTTTCCTTCAGTAACACTGTCAGCTACTCCTACAAATATGGTGAAATTATAGATTACCGACAAACCCTGGAACAACGCCTCTGACACTGGATGTCTGGTTTCTAGAGAAGTAACCATAACTTTTGATCTCTATCCTATAGGCATAGTTATAACTATCATCTATGCTCCACAGGAGAAGTCAGAGAACAGCATACTACACCCTGACATGGAAAAGAGAGCTGGGCTCTGTGAAAGTCATGAGGAGACTCCAGAAACACTCAGGAACACTTTGTGACAAACAGACAAAAAAAGTGGAGGCACAACCACGCTTTTGTGTTTTAGACAGACTGAGCATTATAAGCAGACAAGCAGAACTTTCAGAGTACCAGTGACTCTCCAAGTTCACCCCAGAGCCCCTCTGGAAAACCCACTTGGGAGCTCTGGGACAGATTCATTTCACCTCAGTCAAAATGGGACAAAACAAAGCAAAGGACAAGGCAGCACATGATCACAACGAGGAGGAAAATAGTCACAATGCCTAACATGAGGAATGCAGGAGTAACTCAGCCTTCTCCTCTCTGCTGATGAACTGATCAAAGCAGCAGGGCTGACAGCCACACCACCCAGTGCTGCCTGAGCCCAGCTGCAGCCACGGGCTCTCCAAAAGGGCAAGGTCCCCAGGCACAATGTGCACTCTGTGGGAACCCTTCCAAATAAGAACCTGAGGGCCTCATCCAGAGGAAAGAGAGGGCAACAAAACCTCCTACACAGAGCCCTCTTCAAAACATTACCATTGCTGACTCCAGGTAGGCTGTGTGCAGCACTTCTGCCTAAAACATAATATTGTATTTCAAACCCTGGGCAGGTGGGCAAAGCCCTGCGCTGCACAGCAAAGCACAGACCATCAGCAACAGGGATGCAAGAAACTCTGACTTACTTGTATACAGGCCTATGGAACTTCCTTCTCCTTCTGTCGTCTTATCAGCTGCTACAGCAAATACTGTGAAGTTGTACATTGTCCCTGGGATCAACTCGGTAATTTCTGCTTTGGTGTCATTGAATGTCAGGTTCTTCACAGGTGTATCATTTACAACCTCTATCCTGTACGTGTAGGACTCAGAAGCGTTGTCATTCACCACCCATTTCAAGGTGACAGAAGTCACACCAACATATTCTGCCTCGAGATCAACAACCGGGCTGGGCTCTGTGAAAGGCAAGAGAACAACTTGTTAACCTGCAAGAACAGCTGCTCACAGACATGGACACAAGGAACACACCCACACCAGTGCTTCACTGCCCTCACACCACTCATGGTCCAGAGTGCAGGAGCACCCCAACAACATCACCAGGCACTCCTGGAGGCTGTTGCACCGGTGGGCAGTTAAGACAGAACTGATGGAATGTAGCCTTGAGTGGCATGCATGTCCCTTTGACACTCTAAAGCAGAGCTCATCATCACAATGCTAGAGCTCCCAGGATTTTGCTTGGAAATTCAGAGATGTGGTCAGGAGAGATGCAACGTTGTAGGGAGACTGAAGAAAGGAGATGGTGGTCTATCTGTGTACAGCAAAAGGTAAGGAACTTCAAATATCACTGAAAAAGGAACAGAGGTGATGAAAGGTGGCAAAGGAGCAGCTTGCTTAGGTCATGCCATGAATGCACTCCTGAGCCAGTGTTATCTAAAGTTCATTCTGCTCCAGCCACAGCACCCCAAATCACAGTATCTCTATATAGGAGCCCTTTAAAAGAATGTTCTGAGGCCCTGATCTTCCAAGAAGCGCAGGCAACAGATGCACCCACACAAATCCCAGGCCAGAGAGGAGTTCTTGGGAAGAGTTCATTGTGTCAGAGGTCTTGGTAACCAACTTCAACAATCATTGTTTTTGAGGTGTTTGTTTTACTCTGGTTTTTCAAAGAAGGCTATGTCTTTTTCACACAAACATCTCTGACTGCAGACAGGCAAAAGCACAGCACCTCTGCCTACAACACTATCAAATTTCAGCCCATGGGCAGGTGGGCAGAGCCCTGCGCTGCACAGCAAAGCACAGACCACCAGCAACAGGGATGCAAGAAACTCTGACTTACTTGTATACAGGCCTATGGAACTTCCTTCTCCTTCTGTCGTCTTATCAGCTGCTACAGCAAATACTGTGAAGTTGTACATTGTCCCTGGGATCAACTCGGTAATTTCTGCTTTGGTGTCATTGAATGTCAGGTTCTTCACAGGTGTATCATTTACAACCTCTATCCTGTACGTGTAGGACTCAGAAGCGTTGTCATTCACCACCCATTTCAAGGTGACAGAAGTCACACCAACATATTCTGCCTCGAGATCAACAACCGGGCTGGGCTCTGTGAAAGGCAAAGCAACAACCTGTTAACCTGCAAGAACAGCTGCTCACAGACATGGACACAAGGAACACAGCCACACCAGTGCTTCGCTTCCCTCACACCACTCATGGTCCAGAGTGCAGGAGCACCCCAACAACATCACCAGGCACTCCTGGAGGCTGTTGCATTAATAGCTGGGTAACAGGAAATTGAGAATGAGCCATCTCAAGCATGACTCATCTTCCTTTCACAGGCAACAGCAAGAGGGCCACAGGCCACTCCAGTGGCACCACTTGCAGGGTTTGACCTGGCAATGCAAAAAAGGTAGCCAGGAAGGAGAGAAGAGTGGAGGGGAAAGACACTGGTGGTGCAACTCTGTGCAGCAAAAAATAAGGAAGATGAAATATCATTAGAAGGGGGACAGAGGTGATGAACCAGACACTTCTCCAATCCTCGTGCCCTGCACTTCACTCCCATAGAAGAGAGACCATCTCCAGACCCTCTGGAGACCCTCTCTCCAGCACTCTAATCTTTCTGCATCTTCGAAAGAGGGAAATTAGCCATTACAGACAGACAGCACAGGTGAGACTTTTGGGCACTGACTGGTCAGCTAAGATCATACATGCAGGTACATTTCAGGAAAACACAAATGACAAGAACAGTCATCCATTTTCCTTCAAATGCACTCTGTGGAATGATCAGGCTGGGCTACTCTCTGGCAAGCCAGCTCCAAAATGGTCCCTCCCAACACCACATGTCAAGACTTCTAATGCTCAACATGGAAAGGTGCTGAATGGCCAAAGGAGTTCTCCTGATCTAGCACTGCCTGCATCTCTCTCCTGGCTGCACCACGATGGCAGCTATAGGCCACCAAATCACACAAGTTCACCCAAGCACAATACGCTCTTTGTGGGAGCCCCTTAAAATGAGAATCTCAGGCCCCCATGCTCTAGAAAACAAATGCAAATGCCCCTTTCCCAAGTTTGGAAAAGATCAGTTCTCAGTGAAAAGTCTCTTCTCTTCGCTAAGTCTTGGAGCAAACTTTACCAACAGCTTTCTACCAGGGCAATTCTGCTTCTACACTAACAGCCCGTGCTTGGAGGTTGGCAATCTCCTGCTCCAGGATTGAATCATCACCTCTGCCTGCAACAGTCTTAAATTACAACCCTTGGGCAGGTGGGCAGAGCCCTGTGCTGCACAGCAAAGCACAGACCACCAGCAACAGGGATGCAAGAAACTCTGACTTACTTGTATACAGGCCTATGGAACTTCCTTCTCCTTCTGTCTCATTATCAGCTGCTACAGCAAATACTGTGAAGTTGTACATTGTGCCTGGAATCAACTCGATAATTTCTGCTTTGGTGTCACTGGATGTCAGGTTCTTCACAGGTGTATCATTTACAACCTCTATCCTGTACGTGTAGGACTCAGAAGCGTTGTCATTCACCACCCATTTCAAGGTGACAGAAGTCACACCAACATATTCTGCCTCGAGATCAACAACCTGCCTGGGCTCTGTGAAAGGCAAGAGAACAACCTGTCAAGACAGAGAAATACAGAAAGAAGAGCCACAGCCATGTTTCTCTATTCCACACAGAATGAGCACTACTTGAAGCCAAGCATCACTTCTACTGTACCAATGCCCTGTTTCAGGCATTCATACTGAGGCATCTCTGGAAAGATCACAGGAGCTCTGGGGGATATTCTGTTTCATTTCATGTGCAACAATTACTTGTTTCCACAATGGTTTTCCAGGCACAGAAACAGATGGAAATCAGGGAAGGAAACAGTGCCAAGCTGATCTTGGTCTGTTAATTCCAAATTGTGTCCATGAGTCTCAATTTGAGACCTTCAGCCCAAACTCTCCTCAATATCAGGAGAAAGGAATGGGCTGCTTGAGCAGGTCCAACAGCTGGCACACCTTAGGGGGCTGTGTCTGCAAGCCCAACTCAGCATCAACTTCAGACAGATAAAACTCACCTCAGGCAGCTTAGACAAGCTTATCGACTCAGTAGCAGCTCCAGGACACACTCCTCTAAATTGCTTTGTAGGGACATTGCCTGCTCTTTTTGCATTTCTGAACTGCACACAAAAGTAGTGTCTCCTCCTATCCCATCTATCTAGTCTGGGAAAAATGTACCCTGGCACAAAGCCAACAAGATTGGCACCACACTTGATAATGCAACCCTAGGAAGTGGGACAGTCACAGCCCACACGAACCTCAGGCCCCAGACACTGCAAAGAGCTCAAACCAATCTTTATGAACAAAAAGCCTCCGTGACCCTGGCACCACATCCCTGCACACCACATCTTTTGGTACGAGCTGTGATAACCCGCTCCCAGAAGGGCTGAGAGGGGTCTATTCTGCTGTCAATGTCTGGAGGAAAAGGAAAAGTCATGCTGTGGTAGCAGCTGGATCTCTACATAGTCTTGAGCAGACATGCTGATGAAATAACTGATTTACAGGGGGCACATACAAGCACAGAGAAAATTTCAGTCCCTTTGCGAAGACTTCATTGCATTCATGTGCACAGACACCTGGAGCAAAGAAAGCAACATCACAACGAGAAATAGGACAAAGTTGGAAACCCAAAGTAAGAAAGCAGAGCAATTTGGTGCAAACAGCATGGTTACTTGCAACTGGAAGGCACCATTTCCTTACTTGTACACAGGCCTATGGAACTTCCTTCTCCTTCTGTCTTATTATCAGCTGCTACAGCAAATACTGTGAAGTTGTACATTGTCCCTGGGATCAACTCGGTAATTTCTGCTTTGGTGTCATTGAATGTCAGGTTCTTCACAGGTGTATCATTTACAACCTCTATCCTGTACGTGTAGGACTCAGAAGCGTTGTCATTCACCACCCATTTCAAGGTGACAGAAGTCACACCAACATATTCTGCCTCGAGATCAACAACCGGGCTGGGCTCTGTGAAAGGCAAAGCAACAACCTGTTAACCTGCAAGAACAGCTGCTCACAGACATGGACACAAGGAACACACCCACACCAGTGCTTCGCTTCCCTCACACCACTCATGGTCCAGAGTGCAGGAGCATCCCAACAACATCACCAGGCACTCCTGGAGGCTGTTGCACCAGTGGGCAGCTAAGAGAGAACTGAAGACAAGCCATTCTGAGTGGCATTCATCTCCCTTTGGCATTCCAAAGGAGAAGCTTTGGTCCCCATTGAAGCAGTGTTCCCAGGGAATCCAAAAAGCTGGACAGGAAAGGGATGGGTATAGTTGGCAATGCAGGCGATTTCAGTTTGCTTTGTTGGTTGGTATTTGGGTTAGTTGTTGTTGTGGAGGATTTTTTGTTTCGTGGTGGTGGGGGTTGGAGGGAGTTTGGAGTTTAATAAGTAAATAAATAAATCAAGGCTGTTTCTTCTATACGCTAATGACTCATTCCTAGCACCTGGCCCAGGTAAGGCTCCTATTAATTTACAACCCTTGGGCAGGTGGGCAAAGCCCTGCGCTGCACAGCAAAGCACAGACCACCAGCAACAGGGATGCAAGAAACTCTGACTTACTTGTATACAGGCCTATGGAACTTCCTTCTCCTTCTGTCGTCTTATCAGCTGCTACAGCAAATACTGTGAAGTTGTACATTGTCCCTGGGATCAACTCGGTAATTTCTGCTTTGGTGTCATTGAATGTCAGGTTCTTCACAGGTGTATCATTTACAACCTCTATCCTGTACGTGTAGGACTCAGAAGCGTTGTCATTCACCACCCATTTCAAGGTGACAGAAGTCACACCAACATATTCTGCCTCGAGATCAACAACCTGCCTGGGCTCTGTGAAAGGCAAGAGAACAACCTGTTAACCTGCAAGAACAGCTGCTCACAGACATGGACACAAGGAACACACCCACACTAGTGCTTCACTGGGCAGCTAAAAGAGAACCGAAGACAAGTCATTCTGAGGGGCATTCATCTCCCTTTGACACCCCAAAACATAAGCACAGGCCATCACAGTGACTGAACTCCCATGGCCTCCCTTGGGAATCCAGAGGTGGGCAAAAAAGTGATAGAGTGGAATGGAATGGAATATGAACTTAGAATAGCATAGAAGGGACCTACAACTATCCTAGTCCAACCGCCTGACCACCTCAGGCTGCACCAAAAGTTAAAGCATATTATTAAGAGTATTGTCCAGATGTCTCAAACACAGAAGGGCTTGGGGCACTGACCACCTCTCTAGGAAGCCTATTCCAGTGTTTGACCCCCTCTGTCAGTAAAGAAATGCTTCCTAATGTCAAGTCTAAACCTCCCCTGAGGCAGCTTTGAACTGTTCCCACTCATCATATCCCTGGACACCAGAGAACAGAGATCAACCCCACTCTCTGCATTTCTCCTCCTCAAGAAGCAGAGGAGGGCAATGAGGTCACCCTTTTCTCCAAACTAAGTAAGCCCAAAGCTCTCAGCTGCTCCTCACAGGACAGGCCTTCCAGCCCTTTTATCAGCGTTCTTGCCCTCCTCTGCAGGCATTCAAGGACCTTCACATCCTTCTTCAATTGTGGGGCCCAGAACTGCACCCAGTATGCATTCAACTCCTGCATCCATACCTTTGATAAATATATTGAGCAGCCCCAGGACTGAGCCCTGAGGACAGCACTGGCGACTGCTCACCAGCCAGACACAGCCCCACTCACTGGAACCCTGTGAGCCCTGTCCCCTCAGCCAGCTCCTCACCCAGCGCAGCATGGACCCCCTCTCCCACAGCTGGACAACTTCTCCAGAAGGACGCTGCGAGGGACAGTACCAAAAATCTCACTAAAATGCAAAAAAACTACATTGACCACCTTCCCTTCCCCATAGAAAGAGATCAAATTAGTTAAATGGGATTTTCCCTTTGTGACCCATGTTGATGGCACCTGATGACTGCATTGCTCTTTAAACACCTTTCAACAGTGCCCAGTACAATCTTCTCCATAATTTTTCCAGGAACTGAGGTTGGTCTAACAGGTCTGCAGGTTGCTGGGTCTTTCCTCCCACTCTTCTGGTAAATAGGAATAACAGAGACCTGGCAGAGACCTCCCTGGGCTCCCAAGGCCTTTGGAAGCTGATGGAAAGGGGTCCTGCTGCAACATCAGCAGGATCCTTCTGTACTCAGGGATGAATCCCAACAGGCCCCATGCACTTGTGAACATTCAGCTGATACAGGTGGTCCCTCACACTTTCAGTGTCCACAAATGGAAGCCACTGTCCCAGCACTCATGGGCCTCCAGCTCTGGGGATCAGGCAGACCAAGGTCTATCAGTATCACCGAAAACTGAGGCAAAATACACATTGAAAGCCTCTGCTTCTTCCTCATCCCTATTAGGCAGGTGACCATCTTCAACAAGGATCAGTCCAGTGTTTTCTTTAGACTTCCTCTTGCTATTAATGTGCTTCCTTTCTTGTTAGCTGAAACAGCACTGGCCAGTTTCTACTGTAATTGAGCTCTGGCCCTTGGTGTCTTCTTCATGCATAGACAAACCACAGCTCTGTAATCCTCCTGAGAAACCTGACCTAATTTTCAGAGCTCATATAATTTCTTCTTCCTCTTGAGCTCCACAAGGAGTTCCCTGTTCAGCAAAGCTGGTTTTCTGCTCCAACTGCTTGACTTCTGACATAGTGTGAAATTGCCTATTCCTGTGCTTCTAAAAGGCGGTTCTTAAAGACTGAACAGCACTAGTGGATTCCTAAGCCCTCAAAAGCAGATTCCCAGGGTAGGCTGCTAAGCAGTGCCCTGAATAGCTTAAACTTTGCTCTCCTGAAGTCCAGGGTAGCAAATCTGCTGTCTCTGTTTATTCATTACACTGTAAATTTGAAACTTAGTCATTTAATCACCATAGCCAAGTCAGCCACCTACCAGCTCCCATGAGTCCTACTCTATTCACAAACAGCAACTCTAGGAGGGCATCTTTCCTAGGCTCACTATTTGTGACAAGAAATTATCTCCCACATGAAGAGATGTGAGGACAAAGACGGAGAGGAAGCAAGGTGGATTACGTTTCCCTGGTTTTTCTTTTTAAAAGCAAGGATGTATTTCTTCCACACTTAAAGATCCCATTGCTTAGTGAACATCTCAAATCAGGCTCCAGAAATAAGGCATGAGATCTATACATGATAGCTTTACATTTTAGCCCGCAGGCAGTTAGGCAGAGCTCTGAGCTGTCCACCAGCAACAGGGATGCAAGAAACTCTGACTTACTTGTATACAGGCCTATGGAACTTCCTTCTCCTTCTGTCGTCTTATCAGCTGCTACAGCAAATACTGTGAAGTTGTACATTGTCCCTGGGATCAACTCGGTAATTTCTGCTTTGGTGTCATTGAATGTCAGGTTCTTCACAGGTGTATCATTTACAACCTCTATCCTGTACGTGTAGGACTCAGAAGCGTTGTCATTCACCACCCATTTCAAGGTGACAGAAGTCACACCAACATATTCTGCCTCGAGATCAACAACCGGGCTGGGCTCTGTGAAAGGCAAAGCAACAACTTGTTAACCTGCAAGAACAGCTGCTCACAGACATGGACACAAGGAACACAGCCACACCAGTGCTTCGCTTCCCTCACACCACTCATGGTCCAGAGTGCAGGAGCACCCCAACAACATCACCAGGCACTCCTGGAGGCTGTTGCACCAGTGGGCAGCTAAGAGAGAACTGAAGACAAGCCATTCTGAGTGGCATTCATCTCCCTTTGGCACTCTAAAGGAGAAGCACAGGCCATCACTGTGACACAACTCCCAGGGTGTCCCTGGGGAATCCAGAGAGGTGCACAGGGAAGAGACCAGGATGAAGGGGAAGATAATTTAAAACAAGAAAACAAAACCATCAGGTCTACGTTTGTGCTGTACAGCAATATCCCATTCTTTGCATACTGTCCAGGTCAGCCTCTAGGACTAAAATATCATGTCTTATACATAACAACATTGAATTGCAATCTTCACATATATAGGCAGACCCCTGAGCTGCACAGAAATGTACAGACCACGAGAAATGGGACTGCAAGAAACTGTGACTTACTTGTGTACAGGCTTAAGGACACTCCTTCGGTCTCATTATCATTTACCACTGCATATACAGTGAAATTGTACATCTTCCCAGGGATTAAATCCGTAATTTCTGCTTTGGTATCATTGAATATCTTCACAGGCGCCTCATTTACAACCTCTATCCTGTACGTGTAGGGCTTCAAAGTAGCGTTGTCCACTGACCATGTTAAGATGACAGAAGTCACACCAACGTATTCTGCTGTGAGACTATATATTGGGCTGGGTTCTACGAAAAGAGTAAGAAAACTCTAACCTACAAGAACATTTGCTGACAAACACATATAGCATTCTCCTCCCTGCCATACCCAGTCTCTGTAAAACAGAAATTAGCCTGGGAAAACAATCAAGCTACCTTTCTCTACTGCAAGGCACACTTGCTAGCATCTACTTCAGTTCCTCAAGCTTCACTTCATCTCAAGGAGCAAAGCTGTCTAGGTGCAGTAGTGATTTCTGTGCTGCCTCAGCTGTGAGCTTTATGCAGCGTGATGAGGAAGACTGGAACACACAACCCGCTGTCATTTTTTTCCTAAACTGGATATCCCAAAGAGAGAAGCTTTTCTAGCTGCAAGATTCACACATCTCTCCTGCAGATATGTGACACAGAACATTCTGTACTAGGCAGAGGACTTCAGCTATAGCCCATCACTTACACATTTCAAATCTGTATGTCACAGCGAGCTGAACTATTAAGCTGTAACCTAAAAAGCCATAAGCAGGGAAGGGAGCTCAAGTCTCAACATGGATAAAACTTGGCCATGCACCAATCACAGTATGAAATTGCACTCTCAGGTGTGCAGATACATTTCTCGGCCTCATTCTCTACTGCAGTAAAGCAGTTGGATCCATGCCCCTGCAATGCTCTGTACTCTGAACCAGAGTTCAGGCTTAAAATGCTAACACAATATAAAAGTGCAAAACACCCCGAAGATACACATCCCAGTCACATTCCAAACCACAAACATTCTACAGTGCTTAGATCACCTCTTGTCCCATCAGATAGTGACACAGCCTGGGTCACTCTTCCACCTGCAGAGGTTCTGTTCCCATTTGCAGAGTTTACTGATAAATTATCATTACTACTAGTTGCTGGTTCTGCAGTTTCATTTTTTGAGCCGCAATCTTCAGTGCCTGAAAGAAGAACACAAAACTGTGTCTTGACAAAATTTCTGGATTTTCCATTTGCAGAAGTACAGTCAGTAACAGGTATCATGCACAGACCCGCAGTCACTTCTGTTTTCCCAGTTCTACGGAAACCTCACTGCACATTTCCTGATTTTACCACTTTTCCTGGTTTCACCTCTTAACTTCTGTGAGATGATTTGCATTAGATTCAAGTGATTGCCACATTATTTCAGCCATCCACTGATTCTACGCATGGTTTGGATGAAAGCTATCATGACCTGCTCTTTTCAGTACACTTTTTTTTAAAAGGAGTTAAACCAACTTGCAGCCACATTCTGTGTGTTTTCTTCATGTATTATCAGAAGTTTTGTTTAACCTGGCATAGCAATTTTGTCTTTTCGCCTCAGCATACTCCCCTCCTCCCCTCTCATATTCCCACAATGTGCTCCCACAAGTAAGGAAGAGAAGTGGCTCTCTATCTAGAGCCAGAAATTTCACATTGATGTAGCACAGCCCAAAGCACAGAAATAGTTGATTCAGACCCTAAAATTTAAAGGCTAACTTGTGTAAGTCTGATGTTCAATATCAAGGTAGAATTTAACTGCACACATTCTCAGAAATTTCTGCCACACGAAAACTTGTTATCTTGGTCAGTACAGCAGTTCTAGACTCACTTCAGAAATTCTTTAAAAGCATCACTTTGTGTGCCTTTTGTTTTTGTGGTTTGTTTGGTTTTTATTGCCTGTAAGTGTATTTTCCTCTCTTTCTAAGCACATTACACCTGTACTTGATTTTACCAGAACTCTCTATGAACTGAAAAGCAAAGGGATTAAAGAACAGATTTATATCTTTAAATATCCTTAAATGCATTGCAGGTATCACAGTCACTAAAATAAATGAGCACACATTTTTAACTCCTATTTCTAAAAATTCTTTCCAGGAAGCTTTTTTTTAAAAATACTTTGCTGATACTGTTTGATCGTTCTTAAAAGAAATTAAGATAATGAGAGTTATATAAAAAAATAAAAAGCAAGCAACAGAATGATACTTACAAGCAATTGTACATCTGACCTGTAAAACAAAAATAAATAATAGAAATTAAAACTTTAAAACTACTGGAAGGTCAAATAAAATAAGGACTGGTTTAATTAACATGAGGGGGGAAAAAAATCTGTTAAAAAAAAGTCCAGATTTTTCAATCTGCAAAAGACATACATAAAATTCTACTGACATAAAAATAACACCAAAAAATACACCAAACTAGTAGAGAACAAAAATCTAAATATGCTGGTAAAGATGTTAGTTTCCACATTCTAAAAAAAACTAGTTTATTTTATCACCAAAAAAAAAAGTTTGAATAACATAAGCTGGTTATTTTGTACATAAAAATTTATAAATTAAATCTATAAAGATCTTAGTTAAAACAAACTTTAGTTAGTACCATCTCACAAAAAAAAGGCAGATGTCAATTAGGTCTTTCTTATTAATAAGATTTTTCCTTTCATTCTTTTGCTGTATAAACCTTCTTATTACTTCTCACAAAAGAGTGTTTTGCGTTTTCTGAAGTGAACTCAGGGTAGTCAAAGTCCAAGACACTCGATGCATGCTCTGAAATCCAGCTTACACGTGTGCACACAGCCATAATGTATCAGCAGTTGCCATTTAACTGCAGCCTGAAACTCCTCTGCTGGTAATACTGAAAAAACACAGCAGAATTTTGCTTTGAGGACCATTTTTAGTCTTCAGACTTTGTACTTTACTTCTAAATAGCCATTTCCTTTCCTGTTGGTGTGAGAATTGGCCCATAAATTGTCATATTCATGTCTCTCCAGGTGGCACCACAAAACACTGCTTACAGGAGTGAAGTAAAAGCCCCAGACTGCAAGAGGTCTGGAAGAAGCAGTCTTTTACTTAAAGCACTTGGAACTTTCATTATCTCTGCCCTCACTCAATCTCTTAGCTCTTTGTGCAATTCCGTGAGCTAACTCAAAATAAGCAGCTATCTCACAACAACTTGATGCAACACTTGAATCCCAAGTCACTCACTGCCCCAGCTGTCATGCTGCTGGTGCCACAAGGAACTCCAGCAGCAGTCGCTCCTTGCACCAAGCCATGGGTCCAAGCAGACACATGCTCAAAAAGCAGTCAGAAAATACCACTAAATCTTATTCCCATGATGGTCTCAGTGCCACAGCAAGAAGAGTTTAGGCACTCTTCTTAGGCAAAAAAAGCCCTTGTAAGCATCAAAGACCTAATGCCTGGTCTTCTCCAGCACAGCCCTACGGACAAGCTGGCACACAACGGACATGGCACCGGATGCAGATATCCTATGCACAAGTGTGAGGCTCCTCCTCAACCTGAGCTTTTGAGAGCTCAGCCAAACCGCAAGGCTACTTAGGAAGTGAGGAAATATTTGCCGGCATCCAGGTCAAGAGTACTTCTGCATTCCTTCACCAAGTGTCTGAGGAAGGAGAGCTCAAGAAGGAAACAGCCACTTTGAAGGCAGGAACACACTACCGTGCAGTGTCCAGAGCAGAAGAGCTAAGCTGTGCGGAAACGGCTGAACGGTGAGCAAGAGGCGAGATCCCCTGAAATGCAGGGCAATCTACAAGCAAAGCCAAAAGGATGTTATGTTTATTGAGAAAGGGAACTCACAAGAAGAACAAAATCAACAAGATTTTCGCTAAGCTACAGCGATTTCTGCAGCCCTACAGACAAAGAATGAAGAGCGTGACATCATTCACAACCCATCATCCTTCAGTTACTTTCTCTTTTGTAGAACTGCCTGAAAATGAACTTTCTCAACTCCTTCTCCACAAATTTTGAGTTTAGGGGTACAGCATCCTTCCCAGGCAACAGGAACAATAGATAAAATACGACTGTGAAACAGGTATGCCGCTATCAAGTACCCCGGATCCCTCCTTTTTACGATCCCATTTCTTCCCTGCCAGCTCAAACAAGGAACACATCGATTCCTGTTCTATGGGTATCTGATCTCATGGCACTTTATGACCAAGCTGACAGAAATTTGGTTGTACTGTCACATGTGGGTTTTATTAAGGATGCTCAAACAACCTCAAAAAG
Organism: Eulacestoma nigropectus; assembly: GCA_013397775.1. Classification (NCBI taxonomy): domain Eukaryota; kingdom Metazoa; phylum Chordata; class Aves; order Passeriformes; genus Eulacestoma; species Eulacestoma nigropectus. The sequence goes on along the minus strand of VZTE01004108.1, from coordinate 153,602 downwards.
GAAAGTTATACTAAAATTCCTGTCACATGATTAATGAACTGCATCCCTGTTGCTGTAGAGCCAGGAACGGAGAGATGTAGCAACACACAAATCCAGCGAAAGAATGAATTATTTATTAATTTTACAACCATTTGTATATAGTCTAGTTCCATAAAGTAATTGGACAATGTTCACACACCTCCTAGGGTGATTGGTTTAGGTTCTATCACATCCACGGTAACACATTTCTCAGTGTACCATAAACAGAACTTAGCAAAACACCAGATGTGACTATCGTCTGGATAAACTATCTTACTGTTTTCATATCTTGCGTAAGAAAGGAAAGGTTCTCAAAGAATTAATGCAAGAAGCTGGAAAATCCATCTGCTAGCAGCATTTCGGTATCCACACATCCCATCATTCCACTTGCTTATCACACCCTGGCACTATTCCCTCACAACACCATCCTGACTTTCCAGAAGCCTATGTGCAAATCAACTTCAAAAAAAATCACATCTCACTGGCAGCAGGCAGGCCTCCTTCTGAAACCCAAAACCACACAAAACAAATGATCCCATTCCCAAGCATCAGCTTGCCTGACTCAGTCGTTCCATGCTGTATTTTTCAACATCGGCCATGAACCAAACTGCTCTCCAAGCTGATGTTATTATTTAGCAAGAATTTACACAAAACATTTGCTTATGATTTCAGAGGATATTTGCACTGAACACCTGATTCTCCTTGCGTTTGCATTTAATATATCATGAGGCCTGCCATCTCTGCTTTTCTTTTTCAATGACACAAATCCCTATTATTCATATACACAGTTGGGTAATTTTTTAACTTCGGTGGAACTTTGGGTAGGGGTGGAACATCCCTAACTAAGAAAAGACAGCAAAATGCCAAATACTGACCACTTCAACTGAAAAACAGGAGAGAAAAGTATACACAAACCCATCACTGTCATCAGCTATGGCAAATGAATTTTTTCATGTGTCACACAGCCATGCTTACAGCCTCATCAAAGGTTGCACATTCCAGAGGAGCTGAGGAATTCATCTGCACTCACACAAGGTCTCTCCTGTGCTCCTTATGTGAGCAGTTCATTACTGACCAGGAACTGGTGGTGTGTGATACATGCAGAATTCAGCTCCATCCTCCTCAGGTGCACACTGGGTACCTACCTAACTGAGGAATCAGTATTAGTCTGACGAGTGATCTTATCCAGGAAGAATTACAACATAGTGCAGGAAAACTTCTTCAAAAATAGTGAGTGACTGAGAAGACCAAATCCCACCGATATTTGGTAACTCAGAGTAAGATATTTTCAGGAGCAGGATTTAAAGCATGCCAGCTGTACACATGCACTGGGAGAGCCACAGGGAAGACAGCACTGCCTCCCCTCTGCCAGCTGCAGGACTTCAGCTTAGCTTGGCTCTGCTGCCAAACCATGCCCTCTAATGAAGTTGGGGTTCCTCTTCTGGGGAAAACCCTTGTGGACAGTAGCCAACCTACTGCTTCAGTTTTCAAAACAAACAGCGTGGTTTGGTTCAAGTAAATACAAGGCCAAAAGCTGGCTAAACAGTCAAAGCGAGCAAACCAAAAAAATCTTAGCCAAAAAAACCCTTAACCACAAATCCTTTCCAAGAACATCACTTGAGGTTGCTGCTTAGTGTTTCTGGTGTGCTCACCAGTGTGTGCCTTGTGACTCAGATGCAAAGAGCCAGGGAGTTAATCGCACCCATCTCAAAGCTAATGATCTTTCAAGCATGTACCTTCAGATCTTACCTTCTCCACCCACCTCTCCTCTCATGTTTGGAAGAGTTCCACAAAAACACCACCAAGCTATCACAGTGATCTCCAAATTGCTTCTCAACACCCTTTCACTAAACAGCAGCATAATTAAGATCATTGCCCACTAGGCAGTGCCCTAGATCTCACATCATTTTTTCCCCCTCTATGTCCACCTACCATTAGTTGTCCCACAAATATAGCTATGGGCTTCAGGACAAGCCACCACACAGCACCATCATGATGGTTTTAAGACTCCAGGCTTGGCTTTGCTGATGCTGTCAGTCACCACCACTCAGCCAGCAAACATTAACCAGCAAAGACACAGTAACTTGGCCACTTACAGACCCCTCTATCACCTCTGATATTTCATACTTAGCATAGACTTACTCAGGAAGCATTCCCACAGAAAGCTTTTATTCAAGGCCACACAAGGTAAGTGAAAATCAAACTCAGGAATGCCACTGGGAAGTATCACAGTAATGGAAATGGGATTGCCCAGGTACTGCATCCACAGACTGATACAGCTTCCCAATACTTGCTGATTTTCTAGGACTTTTAAGGCATTGCCCTGCTATTCCACCTGTGGACATCTTTCCACTTCCCTGGGAGTGCAAAGTCTAAATCACCAAGCAGTGACATCTTTCTGCTGGAGACTGTTGTCCTGCAGGAAGATAAGGTGGGTTTTGGAAAGATAAAATGTTCCTATCTCTTGAAACCCATCTCAGGGCTGTTCCATCTCATCCATTTCCATATTATCTCCAAATTAATGAAGTTTGTGGGCTTACAGCACTGGGCAAGAAGAATGAGTTCACCTGAACTGAGGCACAGCAACTATGTGCTTAAACCTGTATGAACCTAGTTCAAGTAAGATGCCTTATCTGGACAATGTCTGGGTTCTGGGGTGGAAAAAATATTATACTGGAAAATGCTAAAATATACTTGGGTAACGTACTTCCCTATTTTCCAATTTCTTTATAAAATGTCATAAATCTTCAACTGCAAAGCACTTCTCTGCATTTAAGCAGAAAACTTCAAGTGCAAATCATTACACTACTACAAAATACAGAATCATCAAGGTTGGAACAAGATCATCCAGTGCAACTGTCAAGCCAGCACCACCACAATCACCCCTATACCATATCCCCAAGTGCCACATCCAGATGCTTCTTAACACTTCTGGAGATGGTGACTCCACCATCCCCTTGGGCAACTTATTCCATTGCTTGGCCACTGTTTCAGTCAAAAAAAATATAAATACAAAACCATGTTTCTGGTCACTAATCTGAACATCCTCCAGGCTAAACAACACCAGTTCCCTCAGCTTTTAATTTACACAAGGACATGCCAAGCCAAGAAAAGCAGGTGTTTTCCCTGTGCTTGTTGTCCAGCAAGAAAAAAGACAATGTGGATAAAGCCTGTGTGCTGAAGGACTGCTAAGATAACAGTTCAGTTACCAATGCCAGTGGCATTTGTGGATCCTCAGCCCTCCTGTATCAGGTCCTTACTACTTGAAGGAGGAAGTAATCAACAGGAGGCTAAGTCAGATGCTAACATGTAATTATGTTGTATAGTTTCATTGAAGATGGATTACTTTCTAAATTCAGTGCTCGAGTTCGGGGTTGGTTTTCTTTTTTCCCCCCTTTCTAGTGTATATTTACTCTGCTAAATTCACTTGAACTGTAGCCCACAACCGTTCTGTTTGGTTTTTTTTTTTTTTCATTCAAATTAACTCCAGATGATCTCAATAATACAATGCATTCACTTCCAATGGAAAATATGCTGTGGCAAGTGTCAGTTCCACCTGTTTCCCTCTGGTATTTTATGCAGGTACTCAACAGCCCATACACAAAACACCAGTTCACAGAACATTTGCTGTAAGTGGGTTTATCCTGGAGTAAAAAACCTCTAATTTTAGAAACAGCACTAAGTTTTTACAAGATGTTTGGAGTCTTCTTTTAACCCTAAATGAGCAACTCTGATAATGAGCCTGCACAGGCCCAGATGGAGAACTCGGAAGAAAGAAACCAGAGCTGGTGTTTGTTATGAACTGGGTGGCTCTGGACCCTCCTAGGTCACCCTGTTTATGAGGGAGCTGTGCAGAACCCTGAAACAGCCACACACAACTGTGCACAGGCTATTTTGAGCTGTTATGCAGTTATGTGAAAGAGGAAAGACTATTTCCACTTTGCATGTATTTATATTTTGCCCCTGACATTTCTAAATTCTGACTTCCCTGAAGCAAGCCTTTCTGCAAAGAGAGACAAAATATAATTTTTTTTCCACTGGCTTTTATGAAAACATATGAGGACATTCTAGTCTGTGCAGTCTCCAATGAGCTAAAAATGCTGTGGAAGACAAAGCCTTGTAAGAAAACCAAGATGAGACACCAAATAAAAATCTGTGATGACATATACCAGAGAAAGTTCTTTTTTCCTCTCCTGATTCTTCTCCAAGTTTTACCTGCATCTGCTTTTCAGATGGCTAACCTAGCAGCAAGGAGTTTTCTGGGCAACATATCCAAAATAAACACCAAAACCCAAACACGACTGCATTGCAACTGACACCTCTCTCACCACTGACCCCAGAGAACACCATTAGACTTAATTCCAATGACTTCCAGATCAAACTCTACTTTAAAACGTTTCCATGCAGCCCAGTAGCAGTTCTGTTTCACCCAGACTTCCAGGTCCTGATTAATTGGAGGCATTAAGTGCTGTAGACCACCTCAGAGTTCAGCAGGATCATTCTTCCAACTGAGGAAACAGCAAAACTTCAGCCCAAAGAAAGGCTGAAAAGCTTAAATAATTCACACATCCCAGTAAGTTGTACATGTAATGCTTTTTTAGAGACCATCCTGCTGAAAGAGTTTTTTTATAAAGAGAACAGTGTACTTATTTGAAAATGGCAAGGAGTAACACTTAAAACAACTATTAACTAAACCCCAAATTGTTATCCTACTCAAGTTCCATGTCATGCTGTGCTGGTTTCACCTGGGGCAGAGTTAACTTTCTCCACAGTGGCTGGTGTGGGGCTACGTTTTGGATGTGGTACTTGGTTGCTGGCTGAGGTTAAACCATGACACTTACTGACATGGGTGGAACTGCAGATGGATGTGCAAGAGCAGTGCTTGAATGGAAAAAACTCTCCTCTTCTAAGAGGAACTTCCAGTTAACATGGCCAGTCTTTTTTTTTTTTTTTTTTCAAAACTGAGGAAGCATCAACCTTTATTTTACGTGAACAAGCCGCATTCCTGCGTGCAGCTCAAGAGCACTATTTTTTCACTCTGAGTCATTACTCAGGCACACCCTGGAAGAAGCAGGATACAATGAAAAAAAGGAGAAAGAAAAAAAAATACCCGGGTGGCAGTGACACAATGCTCACTTCGCCAAGTCAGCAGGGCTGGCCACCCAGGCACCATGGAAAACGCTCACCAGAGCCAGCAGCTGCCTGGCCTTTGCAGCACAGTCACGAAAAGGAGCAGCATTTCCCGACAGAGCCCTATTTCAGACCTGCTTAGCTGAGTGCAGTCAGGACCCTCAAGTTTCTCTTATCACAAGGAGATTTCACTATTCTGTGCCAGACTCTTTGGACTCTGCACAGTCTTTGCTCAGGGAAGTGTTAAAAAATACTTTACAAGGCGAGTAACATTGAGCTGGATTTGGTTTGAGAGTTTTCCAAGTGAAACTAGTTGTAAAGGAATTTTAAAACTTACACTAAAGCTCAAAGACAACATCAAGAAAGATTATTTATACTGACAAAAAGGACCAAATTTTTGATCTGTGACACTCTGTCTGGTGGCAGGAGAACTATGGCCTGTGAAAGCCTTCAAGCTTGCTCACACAGAGCTCAAAACTACCTTGTTACACAGAAAATCCTTTTTTTTTTGTGGCAGTCTTGATGCTGGTACATGAATGCTTTGCTCTTTCCTGCCTTAATTCTACACTTTTCTTAGTACAGTTTATCTTTTTGTCCTTACCAGGGTCCTGAAAACTTCCTAATCTAAAAATCTGTGAGTTGTGCAGCTGGAAGAAACCAGCCTGTGACCATTGCCCAACAGACTTCTCAGGCTAACCTTCATCTCCTCCTTCATGCTCTGTTGCTGTTTATTATCATTCATTTATGCTCCTTCAGCACATTCAGTTCTAACTCCGTGCGAAATGCTCCACTAGAACCCAAATAAATTTTCTGTGTGGCACTGCCCTTGCCCTGCAACTGGGTAAATCTATCCGAAGGGAGGGAGGAAAGCAATCCTTCCTCCCCATCCCCGAACAGCAGCTTTGCTTCAGTAACGCAGTTTGAGACCACTAGAGGCCCCAGTAAAACCATCTAACTTCAGCCCAAGTGACTAACAGCAGGGAAATATGCCTAAATTCCCATAAAAGTTGACGTTCTGGAAAGCACAAGGCTAAGGATGACCATATTAAGAGCGTAAAACGTGGATGCAGATGTCAGCACCGCCTCAGATGCAGATTGTGGGAGATAAGGACACCACGATGAGCTGGCTTGGGCAGGCTCAGTGCATCTTCAAGCATCATAAACCTGTCACAAGGAAAGTAATTTCATGCAATAAATTACTGGCTGGACCTTAGACTTTCTTGACAGAGCTTATTTTAAAAATATCACATCTTCACCTGCACTGGTTTATAGTGAATCTACATTTTTTGATGGGACCTAAAATCAAAGTAGCTCAACTCCCTCAAAACAAATGCAAATTGCCCTACAAGCAAAAAACGGGATGTTAAACCTTTTCCATCTCCAAAATAAGCCAGAGATCTGGCTGATCAACAAGGATCAGATTATCACAAACACAAACAATTTGATTAAACAATGTTTTCCCATATGCTGTTTTCACACGCAGCACCACAGGGCTGCAGGGACACCCTTGGGGTTTGCCTGCAACTGTCAGCCCATTTAATCATTTAATTAATTTGTACTGTAGCAAAAGACAAATGGACTGCAAGTGTTCAAAACATGTAGTAGTACTCCTGGGACAGAACAAAAGATCTCATTGTACAGCTCCACTAAGTTCATCTGGGGCTCTGGTAGAGTCTCTCTTTTCCTCCACTTTGAACAGAAGCTGAATAGAAACAGGAATGAGAATTGGCTCTGCCATCACCCCGATGCCAGACTCGCCTCTGTGAATACATTGAGGATGCATGAGAAGTTATTCACCGACAACAACATGGGCTCTCTCTCATTTACCAGTCAATAGGCACGTCTCTCAAAGGTCAACTCCGTGGCCATCTGGGAGGACTGACTATGGTGGAAAAGGCTGGATGGTGCAGGGTCAGAACCAGAGATCAATCCGACACTGCAGCCTGACCAGCTGCAAACTTTTTACTCTAGAAAAATAATATCCATGGCTTCTCTCTCCTTCCAAGACACATGAACGAGTTCCTGCTGGTCTGTATATTTGACATAGCTCTGATACAGATCAAACAGCTAGTAGCTCATTTCAAACTCTTATTTTAAGAGGAAGATGTTTACCTTATTTATTACCAGTCTTGAAACATGCTCATTTCAAATAAATTGCACATTATATCGCTGTGTAGTGTTTGCTTAGCCTTGTATATCACTTGAAAAAAGAAACCAAACCAAACCTAGAAAGCCTTCAAAGCTAAGAGTCAATTTTCCCAATATTTTGGTCATTGTTTGCTTAGAGCAACAGTACCACTGATGTGGCTTCCCATAGCTTCTGCTACCTCCATACACTCACGGATTTTCCTCCACCTACACTACAACCCAGAATACAAAAGCATACCTCTCTTTCTATTGCATGGTCTTGGCAGACAAACCCAAAGTTTTTATAAAAAGATTACTGAAAAAAAAACTTTAAAAAATTGCAACTAAGTGAAAGAGAAGACAAAATTCATTAAATTTACCCAAACTTGTTGTATTACCACTAAATGAAGATCCTCTCCCAGTGAGTTTAATGATGAAGCACAACTATTTCAACCAGAAATTCCCCCTCCACTTGAGGACAGTTCTTGCAAATTTTAAATGTGCAAGATTTTTTTAAAAAAAATATCTCTACAGGTTCTGTTTCTGATGACACACCCATGTATATTTTATACATGGATGTCTTCTGTTTCACAGACTGCCTTGAGAAAATACATTAAATGCACTTTGAAGTTTTATTAGAAGTACGGGTGCACTATTAAGAATAATTGTGTCACATAGGCCTTCACAGCATCTAACAGTGTTATCCTAACAGAAAAGCAGAAAGGGGCAGCAACAAGTGCAGCACCATCCTCCAAGCACTTTGGCAGAGTCTGTAGTAGCAACTATTGCCTCAACTACGGCCAAGAAACAAAAGTGAGATATTAAAAAGTACTAACAGTGGTCAGGCACTGACTCTGCAGAAGACACTGGGGGTAGGGGAGGGCTTCATCAGTATTTCTCTTTTTCCTGCCTATGCTATTAACCCCTTTAGTCTAATTATTTTTAAAGCACATTTGAGACAGTTAGAAATACAAATGGAGGGATGTCCCTGAGGTATCCTCAATGTATTTTAGCCTCTCTTAATACGTCTATACAAAATGGCAGGGTGAAAGATGAGCAGCAGCTACTACAATCAACCACAACTCCTCATCCTTCCTCTTCATTTTTGCTGCTCTTCAACAACACATCAACGCTTTCTTCAATTCATTATTCTTTGACTCAAATTGAAAGTCACAAGAGTAGATTTGATTTTATTTCACCCAGATTATATGTTCAATGTCTTTGAAACAGTAGATGTGTTCTCTTTTGCTCCTCTGCCCTCAACAGACCACAAACATGGAAAGTGAAAAAATATCACTGCTTCTCTAGAAGGTTTCTAACCTTGAGCTAAACTGTAGAAACAGTTTCCCTGTACCACTGAAAAATGCCTGGGAAACCTTGACTGAGAAGAACTTCATGATTTCCAGACAGACACATTTCTTACTGGCCTGATGTTTAATGTTTAATTTTTTATACTTTGCAATGGCTAAAGCATAACAGCTCTATCATATTCAGGGAGGAAACAAGGACATACCCAAAGCCAGCTAGCTAGAGCACATTCACTGCTATTATTTATTTGCAAAAAAAAACCCAAACAAAATAGCCCAAACAAACCACCAAACCAATGACCCCTCCCCAAAAAAACCAAACCCAAAACAAACAAAAAAATCTGCCAACCAGTAAGGCTATGAAAATGCTCAAGTATTGTATTAAAACACACCTAGTCCACAAACAGAACTTCGAATTATCTGCTAAAAATACGCTTCTGAAGTTTCTCATCTGTGTGTTTAAGGCTGACAAGTACCAAAGCTCTGAACAGAAAAGCCACATAAATGGGTCTGTGTTTGCAGCAAGAGCTTTGGGGAAGGTTAGAGGGGAAACCCTTCAGTTCACTGTGATGCATTTTCACCATGCACACATGGGGCAAAGCTTCACCTTCACACTCAAATACTAAAGCCACATTAAACCAGCTCTAAGATGAAGATGAAACTAAGTCCTCCATGCCTTGCATCATGTTTTATGTGCATGCCACAGAAGGCTAAAGTCATTTACTGTCTCTGCTCATGTAATAGCCAGAGTTCCCCCAGATTAGGGGGTTAAGATACATAGTTGTAACTATCTATAAACTGCTGCTTGCCAACAGCCAAGCCTGTAAAACAGCAATATAAAACACAAACCTTAAGTGCTCTGCACCACACTGCTGGTGGGATTTTGGTATATCTGTAAACTTAGCACAATAAAAACTACACACGAACTTAGGGTGCTGAATCACAAGTCAAAGCCTTGTATCAGAAGATACAAGTAACTGACCTTTGTTACCCACCACATGGCTGTTTACCTGCACAAAACGTGCAGGTAGGGGAGAAAGATAAGAGTGAAGAGGATGTTAATTGCATTCCAGCTGCTAAATCCTCGTTATCTTTGTACCTTTTAATTGATGTGGTTTTACTTCCATATCACCTTCCCTGAACTGCTCCTCTAGAGGCCTCAGGCTCTTTCCCCACCTTCCAAAAACGGATAAACAGAGAGTGATTCACAAGCTGGATTCCTTTGCACCTCTCCTGTCTCTTACAGAGATAGTCAAAATGTCACAGAGTTATATAATGCTGACAGAAATGTGACTACCTGAAGAACAGGTTTGAATATAAAATGTAAAACATTTATAAGAACGATTACATACCAGAACAAGGTAGTGCATCCTTCACAGGCTATGGCAGACTCTCCCATCTCTAGGGGATACTGCTTTCTTTATTCATCCTTACACTTCAAGTGCAGCAAACTAACAAGAAAAAGCACTTTGGGACAATTTGCCTTATTGGTGAGAGCTGACAGCGGAGTTTGATCCCTGGCCTGCGTGGCAGCGTCTCCACCCTGCGTTTCAGCAGCGGTGAGTGGGAATCCGGCAGACACTACCAGGAAGAGTTTCATCAAGAGAGAAGACTCAGCTAAGACAACACATACAAATGAGACCGAGGGCACACCAAGCCAAGTCAGACTAAAGACCACTGTTCACTGTACCCAGACTGCCCCTGCAAAGCTAAAACACTTTTCAAAGGACTGAGAAACACATTAGCTTGAATACACTAGTGCACACAAAGCACTAGTTTAGAAAGATGCCTGATCCACCACCTGACTCAAGCTATGAAAATGAAAATGTACCCGCAGACTTTTTTTCTGTCATGTATGGGGACACATGAGCCTCCAGATGCCAAAAGGCAAGAAGGCAGATGTCCAGACAACCCCTAAGGGCTGAACATCTCCATCAAGACATTTTCTCCCTTTCTTTTCTAGTGATACATCCAGTCAGCATGACCCAGAACCTTTTAAAATCCACTGTTACAGCACTTTCTCCCCTGCCATAGAGTGATTTTTATGTCTATACTGCCTCTAACAGCAACTGCACGTTGTGAAGTCTGTGTTCAGAACCCACTTCAAATGCAGACTAAGTTTTAGAGCCCAGTCCCTGTTCTGCCTCCCAAAGTCACTTACCAAAGCACATTCCTTACAAGTAAGCCAAACAAACAGAGAAGTGTTTGGATAAGTAAGGGGTTTCCTTCTTGTTTGAAAATAGAGGAGGGACCAGCAAGTATGTGCTCTTGCACTGTCACCCAGGGGGTTCAGATGCAGGCAGCCAAAAAGATGAGCTCTGATCATACAGGACATTGTTGCATGTAATAAGGAAGACAGCATCACATGTCTCAAGATCACGCATTAAAAAACAAAACAACACCATGAACAAAACCACCAAAAAAAAAATCTGCAACCAACCAGAATGTCTTATCGGGGATAGCTCTAAAATCAGGGATATCTTTCTAGAAACATTTCAAGATTAAAACCTTCTACAAGAAGCAAAAAGGTAGAGTTTGTAGCTGCCAATGGGAAAAAAAAATTTTTTTGCACTGCATGTACTTCAAACAAGCATGTTTCATTATCGACTGCAAGAACATGACGTTACCATTCATTCAAACACTACTACTCTGGTGCCAGGAATGCACCTTTTTACTGACAGAGGTCAGCCCAGGGGTAATCCTGCGCTGAAAGGAGCAAGTATTACAATAAAAGACAATAATTAAACAGGAAATTCTCTGGTAACATCTGTGAATTTTTTGATCCAACGCCTACCACTGTATATTTCCCAGCCAATTTCCCAAAAACTTATGTTAGATGATATGACTTATCAGAATTTAACCTTCCTATTTAAATGGAAGAAAACGAATTGCAGTTACAGCATTTTTAACTCAAAGCATTCATATTGCAGCTTAACCAAAACTGTCTCATCTGAATTACATCCTTTATACCCTACATTTGAAGTGCTCACACTGGAGACTGGAAAAACTGAAGAAGGGGATAGAACATTATTCTTTCTACTCTTTATCCTGATTTAACTAGAACTGCATCCTGAAAGATATTTCCAGTTTTCTTATGTCCCTCTTATCCCAGTTCAACATACACTGTATGAAGATCCCCCATTCCAATATTATCACAGTAACATTTTAAGCTCTTACACTGTTCTTTCACATACCCCTCCCATATCATAGGAACACCTCATGTCTCTATCAATTCTTATCCCCTATAATATTCAACCCTTGAAGTTTTTCATTAATTTCATTAGTATAAATTTTATTGCAATTCCCTCAACAGAGCACAGAGTGTATTTATAGGAGCTGTCAGAAAAGCTGGGTGTAAATGGTGGCTCAGTCACCCCAGAAACAGTATCTGCATAGTTACACAACCCAAAATAGACCCAAAACATCATCTTCCAACAGAGCTGATCTTCTGCAGAAAAAACCTTTCCAGTAAAGCACCAGGGTTCCTCCTTCATTTCAAACACTGATCAGACACTCAAGATACAGAACAGCTTTAAATAAGTTTAAAATGCGTAATAGTTTCCTCTCTTATTACAGAGTTTATGTTGCCCTGTAGATACCTTGTTTGTGTTACCATATGAGCTGGTTCCTTCTACTGCAGTACCAGACCTTTTGCTGCAAAGCTCTCTTTTTAAAGTTATAAGCTTATAAAAAAAACCAAAAGAAACCACAGTAAAATAAAAGCCTTCTCCTGACTGCAGGAGTCAGGTTTGCTTAACAGCTGGACTGGATCCACATTGTTCACAACAGCACAAAGACTATATAACAACAAAGAAACGGGCCTAGCAAATTTTAATATTGCTGCTTCTGCATAGAAAGGGTTTTCTTCCCTTGCTCAATCATTTATTCATTAAGAAACACAGTTTCAGGGAAGACTAAACTATTCATGGATTTGGGCTGAACTTACAGAAGGGTTCACTCAAGGACAACTCCCTCCAACTCACATTGAAACCAAGGCGGGAGATCGAAAGGAACTATTTCGATCCTGACAGAAACGTTCAGATGCTGAGCACAGGGAACAAAAGCCGAGGCAACAAAGGGTCACATTCAGCCACAATACGGTGAACGTGGTACCCAATAGCCAAATGGTCGCAGCACTCAGCTGGCACACAGCAGATCCAGTTTGGAATCTCCTCGCTGCCTGGCCACAGAGGGAAGGGCAAAATGGGAACGGGGCAAGAGCCGCCAGCCCGGCTCAGACCTGCCCTCACCGTGTGCCCAGTTGTCCTTAATTACCGCCAAGCTTGGAACACATTCCTGCCCGAAGCAGACCCGAGGTCAAGCCCTAATGAAGAAAAAAATCTTTAACAAAACACACAGAGGGATGTGCCACTGGGAAAAACACGGGCTGCCCCTTTTCTCCTGCTGTCTTTCCCTCAACTCCTTCCCCTGGGGCTCTTGGGTTTAAACACAAACCACACAGGCAAAAAAGAAGCCCAAGGTAAACCACTCTAACATGAGGTTACACCAAACAGCCAAATTACCCTAAACTACCCAAATTGTGGGTTTGTGTTGCTGTTAGACTTCCCCTTGTTACCAGCCTCCACCCCCATCCTCACTATCTGGTTGAATTGCCACAATTTTTCCCTTTGAAAATGTTGTTGGTTTTTTCTTGGGGGGGGGAGGGGGAAGTTATTTTCCCATATCTATGCCACCAAATGCAAAAATAAAAATGTAGATGTTTTGTTTTCTTTTCATGTTGTACTAAAAAAACCCCAAAAACTAGCCATTGCAGAACTGTGTGCACTTCAGCGAGGGTGAGTCTGGGACACATTCACATTTTATTAGCACCTAGAAGCCAACAGCTTTGGGAGCAGAAAATCCTGTAAAAACAATAAATAAACATTAAAAAGAAGCGCAGGGGAAAGGCATTTGTTTGCATTCCAGGGTGGGGCGGCAGCAAAGTACTAATGACATAAATTATTCTTTTTCCTTTCTGTTTAGCTTTCTGCATAATCCCTCTAAATAGCAGTAATTTGGGGAACAGCATTAAATTCCTCTCTCAGAGGCCACTCTGCACATAGCCCTTATTCAAATGCAGGTAGAGCACAGTAGTAAGAATGAGATTCGTTACTTTCTGCTGCTCAGGGTGAGGTTAAATCTACTCAACAAGCCTGTATAGAGACACCTAAAACACATCCACCAAAATTAAAAGCCTGGGGAAGGAGGGATCTGAAACATTTAATCCCAGCTTTGTTGATAGGCAAAAATAGCAGGAACTTAAGACCCAAGAGTTATTTAATCATAAGCAGGACAACAGTATGAAGTGGCAGTAGTGAAATCATAATGCAACACTCTGACTCACACCATGTATGCACAGCAATGCAAGATTCTCCTGCCTGGGGTATTTTGGGAATCTGTGTTCTAATATATGCTGTAATTGCAGCATTCCAGCCTTCTGAATTAGGCCCAAACAGCTCCTTTTATTATGGTATCTTTACTGGAGAAAAAAATACTGTGTTGCAGGAGCAGCTTCTTACCTAGAAAGTGGCCATTCATACACAAAACTACTCTTTCAGTACCCACACAGCCTTCATGAGGCATTATACCCAATTAAGTCCCAGCAGGGATGCCCGTCAGTGATTACTCAAGAGACTGGATGGTTCCAGCTCTATCGCTTTGGACGCAACTTGCAATCAGCTGGAAGTGCTGCCCTATTTACCCAAGCCTGCCCGTCTCTTGCATCTTTATGATCGATCTGAAAATTTAGCCCCCTTGATGATAATAAAAAGTGAATAATTAAATATGAAAGAGAGGTTAGCTGCTGAGGTCGAACTGAGTTTTGCATTTCTCCCATAGAACAGCTTCTGTGAACTGCTTTTCCCACCTGCTGCTCTGACACCTGGCCAAGCTGGCAGGACCCTCTTCCCAGCCCCACTTCCCAGTCCTGAGCGGGTGCAGCAGCAGCCACTTGGCAGAGGAGATCAGGCAGAGGCAGAGGAAAGCCTCCACCCTGCAGCACAGCTTTTTCAATCACCACTCAGCCTCAAGACTTCTAAAAAACAAGATCAAGACAATGAAAGATCTCTGTGATATGATGGGAGCCAAAATTGCCTTTTTTTTTTTTTTTTTTTTTTTTTATTCTCTACATAAANTTTTTTTTTTTTTTAAATGTGCACACAAATGAATCCAAAGTTCCTGACTGATAATGTCCTCTAGCACACAACTCCCAGCCAGTGGCACATGCCAGGCTGGGGTGGAGAGCTCCAGGCATTCACAGCTCCAACTGGAAGGACACCCAGTGCCTGGCAGTATCAGGAGTCTTATTTCCTAATTTCCACTCTCAAAACAGCTGGTAAAGAAAGAAGTGCACGTGGAGAAATATTTTATATATATTTATTTTTTATTTATGTATAAAAAAGATTTGTATGGCTTAATAAAACGAAAAATCAGTATTTGAGACATCTTTTCCGTTATTGATTCTGGATTAATGTTCTGACAAGCAGAAAACCTCTGTTTTTTCAGGATCACTTGTTTCTCCATATGCCAGACAGTTGCTTGAAAATAATAGAAAAGGAAAAAATAACTTTTAGCATTTTCCCACAGTTCTAACCCCCACTAGCAAGAGCAAGGCTTTAAATATATAAATAGCCTGGCAAGTGTGTAGTATAAACCACACACTATCTCAGGGCCACTGTCTAAAAGAAAACTATTAATATTCAAAATGGGACATGGAGAATGTGATAAGAGTTGCACTTGACATATTTCTATATCTACTTTTGAAGGAACACCAAGTACCTCACACAAAAATGTTGTACCAGGTGCTCTCCTCCTGCCCCCATTTTATTTTCCATGGGCAGCTCTCCCAGCCCCACTGTTATTTGGCTCCTCCTGAAGCCATGACAGCTTTTATCGAGAACAGTGGCTAACAGAACACATGCTCTGGGGTTTGGAGGGGAGAGGGGACCCCCTAAGAAGCCAACACACAGAGTTTCAGGATGTTAAGGCAGGAAGATGCACATCTTTCTGCATGACCAGCCTGCTGCAGAGGGGTTCACTTCAACACAAGAGGGACATGGCTGCCCCAGCCTCCACCTTGCTCCAGGTTTCCGGAGCAATTGCACCAGCAGGAGTTGAAGTGCCCCTCATGAAACCGGACATTTGACACCCAGAAGGACTCACATTGCCAAATACAAAAGAATGCAAATTTCTAGGCAACGCACATTGCATATTTCTGTGGAGCACATTTTTATTATAGTTATAGGAAGTTGCCGAGAAGTAAGATCTCAGGAAGCTGAGAAGAGGAACCAGATCTTTGGGGGACTAACAAGAATCAGAAGAGTTGCAGTAAGACTGCTAAAACAGAAAAAGTAGAACCCTTAAGGGCAGGATTAAACCTTGCACTTCAGTTATAAAGCCAGACTTCTTACTGCTGAAGGGGAGAACTAACATGGAATCTCTCTCCACAGCTGAATTTGAAGTTCTTTGTTCTGACAGAGCTGAAGGTACCTACCTTTCACAGGCACTTTCCCCTCTCGCTGCGCAGTTCAAGTGAGGGGTGAATGCAGCCTCCATGCCCCCCACGAAAGCAGCTCACATTTGGCTGTGCCTTGAGTGAATAACAGGAGAAGAGAACAGGGCTCCCCGACAAGCCGCGGCTCCGCTCACTCTGCCGAAGCTGGAAACTCCAACCTCAGCCTGGCTGTTCTGTGTCTGCCTAAAGCCTTTGAAGTGAATTCTTTGAAGCTGGCCAGAAGTGGCTCTGAACTGGGGAGAGTGACGAGGAGGGTAGATGGGGGCCAGCCGGGGGCTTTGATTTCCGCACAGTCGAGTCCAAGCCAAGCTTGGATTCAGCAGATAAAAAGTACATTTTTTTTTAAAAGTCACCATTCATTTTACAGGTAAAAGGAGACGTAAATCCTAACTCACGTTCACAAGATGACCTGCAAGTCTCAACAAGTGCCACAAGAACGGAAGTGTGCACTTAATTCAGTCTCACACTGCTGCAAACACCATCCTTCAAAAATCACCTCTGTGATAGGACTGGACTAGGCACCGAAACCCTTCACTGTGCGTATTTCTGCAGAAATGACTGAAAATTCCCTTAAAGCTCTCTGCAACATTTCTGCTACAGGGACAAAAGGAGCTCTTAAAGCAAGTCTGAGTTTCTCAGGGTCAAGTAAGAGTGGGGAACCATGTAAAATCGGCATTTTTTGGAATCCTTCTGCAAGGGCATCTCTGATCCTCATTTTCAGTACTTAACATAGTATCAGAGACCGTAATTCTAAGGGTTGCATCTTTGGAGATTAGCAGTAAGAAGTCTAGCTTAAAGTAACAGCCTGCCTTAAAGCAACCCTGATCCACTGGGACCTGGCAATATTTTATCCCTCTGAGCGAGAAGCAAAGGAACACTATAATAAAATGAATAACCAGCTGAAAGTATTACACACTAGAAACATTTCATCCCCCTTATGACGCCTGAGAACCAAAGGAACAGAGGCAGTAACTGCTGTGCTGAACATGTGCAGGCAGTTTTTCAGCAAACTGATGAATGGGAATTAGTGAAGTTTCTGTTGCACAGAGTAAGGAATCAGGCACAGCAGGCAGCCAGAATCTGCCTCACAGAACTATGAAAATGTTAGACATGATTTGATCATTCAAAAAAAAAGAGAAAAAGTTCAAATGAAACCAGTTGCATATAGAAGATTGCACCAGGAATAAAGTGCCTGCAATTCTGCGACCCTGGGTTTAGTCATACTCAAGTATTGCTTCTGTTTTCTCTTTCCCAAAAGCTGTATATTCTTTAATACAATTAATTTCCCTTATAATTTAGAGCTTATTGTACAAGTGTTTTCCATTCAGTCCCTGACCAGCTGCATATAACAAGGAGGACAGATGAAGATTTTCTTTCACAAGTTTTCTTGCTGCATTTATAACCATTTCTCACAGACCTTTTTACAAGCCAGTATTTTTAATAATCTTGGTAAGGAAAAGGAACCTGTCAACACTATTTCCTCTTTATTTGCTCTGCTAATTTAGTGGCTTTTTGCAACAGACTAAATCAAATTACTTCCAATTTTGAAGTCTAAAAACGCTTTGCAGCCTGTGTTTAACGCATGAAGATTTAGAGTATGTGTATTATCTGAAACACAACACAGCAACACCTCATAGTGAAAGGAAAACATTTCCCTATAATAAAAAAGATGCAGAATTTCTTTGTGCAGCCCTGAGTATAAAGGTCTTTAAGGCTGCTACAAACGGTGCAACAGTTTCTACATTACTGCATCTTGGCGATTTGTACACTAAATTTGCAGAGTTCACAGACACGTTGCCCGTGTTACTCTATTCAACCTCACTGGGTTGCGGTTTTCTGTTTTGCTTTGCTTTTTAATTAATGACTTCAGATCTGCAATTTGAAGTCACTTAACAGTTCCACTGGGCTGCTTTAAAGAACACTTCTCATCTCCTTGCCTACAGAAGAATAACTTGTTAGAAACTACATGAAGAAATATTACAGTTCTAGTGCAGGAAGAAGAGGTTACTCAAAATAAGCACAGCAGCAAATGTGTTAAGCAGAAATATATTTAACTGGCCTGCTGACCACAGCCACTTACTGAAGCCATGGAGATCCTCATGCAAAGTAGCTTCAGTTAACATCACGTTAAAACTACACAGTACTATTTTTAAAACTTTCAGTTTCAACAGTGTTTAACCAGATCAAGTATGGTTCTTAGCACTAAGGTCTCCAAGACAGTCTTCAGACATAAGAATTCTTTTTCCTCACAAACACCATAACACACAAGTGAAAAGATTTTGAACTAGACCCTGAGCTAAGCCCTCTCAAGTTGTGTATTTAGCATGTCATCAACACAATGAGCCAATAAATTGCTGCCCCTTCCTTCCATGCTTTGTTTTTAAAGGCTTCATTGTATTTTATTTCAGTTTATTTAAGATTTCTATCGCTGCTGGTACAGAAATGGGCAAAACTTGTTATCTTAGCAAATACAAAAAAAGCCTCTGAAAATACATCCATATATATTAATTGCTCTGACCTTACAACTTAACAACTTAAAACTTGTTTGTTCACTCTAATCAGCAACCACAAATCAATATGCCTTCACACCTTGATAAGTCATGGAAATGAACAACATCAGGAGCAGCACTTTGAACATTTTCCTTTTTTTCTCTGACAAGCTCCAAGATCAGCAAGAAAGCCAGGCAATACACCAGTTGTAAAACTATTACTGAGCTTGCAGCACTTTCCTGAACATAAAACCTTTAGGAAGACTTTCACACTGAAGAGAAAACTTCACATTAATGAAAAAGCTGAAGGCTAAATTACTGCACATTGTGGGGACTTCCTGCAACAGACACTGAAGAACAGATCTGAGAGCAGCTTCCAAAGATTTTCTCAGATCAGCTGCTCAGGTTCTGATGCACACACGGGTGTCAGCAAGTACTGTCTTGACAGACCTTCTCCTATTGCCTGCTTTCTGAAACACCCCAGACATTCAAAATAAAGACATGTGACTCATTTTCCCAACCAACTGCTTACAAGGATTATTGATTTCATGGGTCATTAGACACATTCCTGCCTTTTTCATTGTCTCTGCCGCAGAGTGGGGATGGGAGCTCAGCACTTTCAAAATAATTATGAATTTAAGAGCAGAAACAACCGAGGAGAGAGAGGAAAAAAAGAAAAAAAAAAGGAGGGTGGGTGGCAGAGATGACATGGAACAGAACACCAGTAGTTTCAGCACAAGAATTCCCAAAATACACCAAGGAATGTCAAGCCCTCTCTTTCTTCCCAAAGCACCATAAGGCAACAGCAAACAAGAGGAAGAGCTAGATAAGGAAAGAGCTGCAGCAGAGCTGGGAACTGTGTTTGCTTCCCTGGTTGTGGGTAAACATACAAACATTTCTAGGACTAACTGATCCTCATCACCAGATTTGTGTGTAAGCTTGCCTGTATCAGAACATTTCATCTGTGTATACTTAGAGGAGAGGGTTTTGCTGCTTTTTTAAAATTCTCTTTTATTTCAGAAGCCTAAAAAACAAGGGGCACAGACTATTTCATACTCTGACTACTTTTTGCATGAGGAAACTCAAATGAAATATGGTCAACAACACCTCAAATAGCTGAAAACAGGTAACCTACATCCATACAACTGCATAAAAAAGGCCTGCTTATATTATGAACAACTGCACACAGCCCTTCTCTGCAGCAGCTCAGTACTAATGCTCTGGCTGAGCACTTACAGCAGGAAGAGGTGCCAAGTGACAATGGGAGAAAAGAACTTTTGTTTAGCTTTGTTCTTACCACTCCAACCTGTGATTATTATTTTGATCCTCTCTAAAAGGACCAGGTCTGCATTCTGAGGTCTCTCTGGGTGAATGAAGCAAGCGTCTCTCTCTGTAGGGAGACTACAGACAGGGGGGAAGCTTTCCTCCCATTCCTGATTACACAGAACACTCCTACAATCGCTGTCATCAAACAGCCTGGTGCTCCAGCAGCCAGGTCCAAATTCCTGCCCACCCACACGGTGCCCCTTGCAAAGCTCTGCCCTGCTGCTTTGCTGCTTTTTATCAGGTGCAGGATGCAGGCAAGCTGACAAGTGGCAAGTTCCACTGTGGAAATATAAAACATCACTGAGCCAAGCTACCAACCCAGTCTCTGCCAGGCAAGGCAGGTAATAAATTACCAGGGCAAATTTTGTCAAAGGACCTTTCGAATCATCAGTAGAATCCCATCTGCCCGACTGCTCTGACCAGCGTAGCCCAAACATGAGCCCCAGCACAGGAGCCACCGGCAACAACCTGAGAGAGGAAACTGTACCACAAAAAAGAGCCCCAGGTTCACCTCACCTAATACCTCTCTTTAATCATCTCCCACGAAAACAAGACCCAAAACCCAGGGTGGGTTTTCCCTACCACTTTTGCTGAAACAGTCATTAAGTGTCATGTTCCAAATGGAGGCAAAAAGAATTCAAAGGCACAAAAACTACACTGAATAAAGTTTTCAGTATTTCTATCTATTTTCACATCACCATCTTCCCTGAGACCTTGTTCATAGGTACAGATAAACACAGAATAAAGGTGGAGTGCACACATATGGACATAACATTTACAAGTGAAAACATCTGGCAACAGTAGCTTGAAACTGCCAGAGCTGTAGAGAGGACTTCAGCCTGCTTTGGAGCTTTTCCTGGTAGAAACTAATAGGCTTTAGACTCAATCTTCTAACCAAAAGTAATTCCTTACCAGCATGACTACAAGAAAAGTCTAAAAATCACCTTTCTTGTTAAAAAGTGTAATAAACATCTTAGACAGTACACATATTAAGCCTCAAATGAAACAAAATGTGTTTGGGGAAACAGATAAGAGCCTTTGGCTAAAATAAACAACCAAGAAACAAAAATTAATTCCCTAATGTAAACTGGAGGAGGAAGAAAAAAGTATTTGCCAGTAGATTCCCATGTTCTGACCTCTGCATGAACTCCAAGTAACTAGTCTGTAATTTCTAACAGTAACAAGAAAGGAAAGTGCATAGGAAGATACGGAAGGATCCCAGTCCTTCCAACTTTTGCTAAGCAGACAGGACACAAGTCAACTCAAGAAAAAAAGACAAACCTTACACTGCACAAAGCTGCAGCACTTTGTAGCAAATCACCAAAATACTTCACTGCAACCATTACAGGTGGAACACTGCAAGTCACAGACCTATACAGGCCTTGGGTACCAGGGCCTGACTCCAACTGCAAGTTTCTACCCAAAATCTATATATGTCTTGGGCTTTAGCTATGTTATCAGTGCAAGGTAAATCCAGCTTGATTTAGAAACGCCAAATACCGGATAATCTATCGCAACCCAATGTTAATGATTCCCCATCTTAATTAGTGTTAGCATAATCACCCATATCTACTCCAAAAGATAATGTGTTGATAGACAAATATTCAAACTATTTCAGGGTACTTGAACACGAGGATTTTCTAGGCTGATGCTGAAATAAATAAAGCCCAACTGCACCCACTGAACATGTCAGAAAAGCTACAGGAGATCTTCAGCAAAGTGGGTGTTTTGCCTTCACATAGTGTTAACAAGCAGTAATTACACAAATTAGCGTGGACAAACCAGTCTTAGAAGTGGCAGAAATATTGGAATAAGGCAAGATTACAGTCTATATTACACTGTATACTCTTATTAAAAGAGGGTTATTCCTAAGTAGTTAAGAAATTAACCTTTGTTACTAACCTCAGGTTCAGCAAGGCACAGACACAGACTAACACTTTCTTTCTCATATCCCACGCTTTGTAGCAGACAAGTCTCCACAAAAAGCTGGTAAGTTCATTTTGTTTTGGCTGACAGGAAATAACCTGCTTCTGCTACAGAGGTGTGCAACATTGCCACCATGTTATTTCCAGTTTTCTTGAAAAAAACAAGTCCAGAAATTATTTTAAAAAGGAAAACTGATTTTTTATGCTTGGAGGAGCTTCTTCTCTTTGCAGCTGTAGAAGAAACTGAATGCTGAAACAACCTCATCGACCATCAGCATATTGCTATTACCATCACGCTGGGCTTTGATTTGCTCTATTAAAATGGTTCATGCATTTAGCTCTCAAATTGGCATTTAATTTGAGGTTTACAGAGATGGATGATGACACTGCATAAGAAGCTAAAATATTACAAATACAACTTTTCCTACTACTGCTACAGGATGTAGCTGACCCTACCCAACTCTGGACATTCCTCCTCTCCTCCGGCTGCCCTCACCAAGGCACAGTCACCCACCTGACTGGACAGTGAATTTGTTTAAGCAGCTGATTTGGCAGAGAACTTCTCTTCCAGAATAATGGGAATAGCTTTCTGCTAGTTTAGCTATCTCACCCAGCCCAACACAAGGTCAGGCACGGGCCAGCAGAGTGAAAGGGAGCAGCTCACGTCACTGGCTGACACAGGGAAGTAGATGGCCATTAGATTGGCTCAGCTGTTTCGTAAGGCCTCACCCTCTTTCAAACATAAAGATCTAACACTTACCCATCTCAATGGCATTTGAGGTAGGAAAATGCTCACCTTCCACCAACAACAGTCATTTCACAGAGGTGACATATTTCAATTACGTAAAACAAGTAAACAGAATCATTTGCCTATCATTCTTCCTGGTGAAAGCTCTACTGGTGGCCTACAAAATGAAAGCATGTTCTTTTCTGACCAGGAATCTCAAAAGCATCTCTTCTACAATCCACTCATTCCCTGCCTGCCTCACTTTCCTGTCTTTTGCCCATGTGAACCAGTTGAAAGACACAAGACGGGCAAGTGACTCCTTTAGAAAAACCACACAAACTAGGGTCCTTCTGCCTTAACAGCGTGCATTGCTGGACATGAGAACATCCTTTTAGAAAGACTGTTTTCAAAAGCACTCTCTATTCCAGGCACGCTCCTTTATCACTGCCATGACTGAGATGCACAAGGCACTTGCAGAGGGATTATTTTCACACAGCAGGAACAAATCATCTTTCAGCCAGCACCAACAATGAAATGAATGAACCAGTTGGGAACCCCGATGCAATTCATTAGGCAACCTGCACTACTCCTCAGCAGAGGTTAGTACAGTATTTATTCACAACAGAAAAGGTACCATGTGTTCTTCAAGTAATTACTATAAACACTGCACAAATTAACTGCCATGAAATACTTGCTTTTAAATAAACTGTTCTCCTTCCTCTGTGCAATAATATCAGTGCAGAACACAAATACAGCAGCTTGAAATAGCCGAACTTGAAGAAAGTAGGAGGAAATTTCGCACCCTTTATTTTGCCTGTTCATGCAAATTACATATATTTGCACTCCAGTAACACTTAGAAACAGAAACCAGGGCACCACTCTGCTGAGAACTCTGCTCACATCTGGCAAAACAAGCTCCTCCCCATTGTCTTTTCAACCCAACCACAGCACTAAAGGAGAGTCTATAAGGCAGTTGGCAATTGCAAAGGATTTATCCCTTTCTCCCAGTGCAAAACATTAATTATATTTGCCAAATCATGTATTTTGAAAGATGAATCTACAGCATTCACCTGATATAAATACTTAATGATCCAGAAAAGGCTCAGCAAGATAATCACCTTTTGTGCTCCACATGGAAGGTACAAAATATAGGAAGGAGAAAGTGAGGTAATTTACCCCTCTCTGTTTTAGAAGTTATTTCCAAACTTCTACTTCCTTGGCAAGGAGACTCAAGAAAGTTACTAAGATCCAGTGGACCAAGGCTAAGAATTAAAAACCTCCAACTTTGCAAAAAGAGAAAATTAAGTCATATGCAGAAATGCAAAGCCAGCAGCACAAAAAAAAAAAAAATCATTTCCTTTGGCATAGAAAGGGAACAGGCAACTGAGATGTCAGAAGAGTTAACAGGCTGCAACTCCACTTCCCATCATCAACAACTGAAAGGCATAAGGGATCACTTCACCAGACAACCAGGCCTTCCATCTTCCTTTAGAAGGGGAGGAATTTTCACCTGGGGCAGGTGGTGATGCTGAAAATAAAATATAAACTCCAAGTGGAAGAACAAGGTACAAGAGAGTCAGAAAATGAAAATGGGAGAAATAATGCCCCAGAAGCTCTTCACAGCTTTGAGTGCCATTTTATGAAATTGTAATTGAGCTCTATACAGCCAGTCAAAAATGTGTAATATGCTTTCCTTAGTGAGATAATGAGAATATATTCCTTATCATTTCAATAAAGTGAGTTAAAAAAATATAAAGAAGTCGTACAAGAAAAAGAGAAGCTGCATAAAAGTCAGGATGCTCAAAACAATTGCAAGAACCACTATTAAGGTGTGCTTTTTGCATATAATAAAACTTATTATGTATAATCACAAAATATATTCAAGCAACACAAAATGCCATGTATTCATTGAAAGATTAGACAGATAGCTCAGTGCAAAACAATGCACTACCTGTGCAGCTTTTCTGATGAGCAGCAGGAGAAAAGCAGAATTTCTGTTGCTGTACATGCCAAACAAATTGTACTACTCTGATCCTTCTTCCAACATTCCCTTAAATTCTCTCTGTTGATAAAGGCAAAAAACAAGTTAGCTCAATTCACTGAGCTCAGCATCACCAGAATTTTAACTTAGACGATGCACTGTTAATTAGATTTTTTTTCTCTGGTTTTAATCAGTTGAAGATATTTATTAGGGATAAGCACACTTCCTGAAATCTAGGAAGACTTGTAGGTTTACAGATGCATCTTACTGTTTCCTACAGTACTTCTTCCTTCCCTGTTTTGTGTCTGCCATGTGCAACATGACTGAAAACACAGAACAAACGAAACACTGACTTGACCAAAGTGCTGCCAAAAGCTCCAGGAGGAAGGATGCACATTTTGGGGTTGGTTTTTAAAAAACTTCCAGCAATCATCATATTCAGGGTCACAGCAGTAGAAAAGTGTCATAAAAAAAACCCAAAAGGGCTGCTGCTTTACACCTTCACCAAGTCTGCTGGATTACGTGCTAGAGGAATTTAGGATAATTTAATTTAAACCTTCCCCAAAAGAACACAACAGACTTGCCCAACAGACTAGACCAGGTGGCCATTTGTAATCCCCACAAGATGTAATTTTTCTGAGATGGATCCAACCCTTCTACAAAAACATAAAAGATTACAACAGCCACCAATACCTTCATTTCTTCTTCCTTTATACATGCTTGTATTAAACTAACCTCCCAAGACCAATGTGAAAAACTGAAGCAGAAAGTGAAATGCAGAAGAACTCAGAGTATATATTCTCACATCCAAAAAGAAGGAAAGTTTACTAAACCTTAATAAGCAACACTGATATACTGAAAGCTAGAGCACATACCCCAAGGTGAATGACACAGCAAGAGTAAAGCATGCCTTACTCTGCAATTTAGGTTTTATTTCATAAAGATTTGTAAGGAAATGTGGCTCACACAATGTGTATGCATTGCAATCCCCAATTACTATAATTCCTATTACAGAGTACTGCACGACAGGTGCTACTTTCAAGGACTAAGGGGAGGCAGTTGGGTATTTGGGGGAAAATGCTCGGGGCTGTAAAGAACTGTTTAATGAGTAATAGGCCTTCCTCATGCCCTCCACAACTGAAAAGTCAAGGGAGGAAAGCAAACACTGAGTGAGGTTACTCTGTTACAGCACAATTCGCCTGTGCTGCTTTTAGCTACTCATTAACTCCCACACATATTAACCAGACAATAAAAGAGAGACAAACTCCGTTGTTTCCCCCTCCACATCAAGAAACAAATGAAGCAAATGATAGGTTTAGAACCACCAAAATCGCCCAAGAGATGCATCCTACCATGGACAACTGCAGTGTGGCTCCACACTAAATAATGGATCCCTACTATTGCCATGGGGCCACAGGGACACCAAACACACACTTCTGGAGCCAAAGTTTTACCTGGAAATTCCCATACTGTAATGTAGCCACATCCAGCACAGCAAGTGAGGCCCAGAAAACACCAGTTAGCTGTCATTTCAAGCACCTGACCTAAGAAAACATTCTTGTCAATGCAAGGCCTCAAAAGTAGGCTTAAGGGTGACTGACAACACACACACTTGGACATCAGACAGATTTCGGCTTCAGCAGCTCTCGGGATTTAGATTTTGCCCTAGGCAGCGTGTGAGGCTCTAGTGACAGCTCAGGGGAGGCTCAGTGAGCAGTCCCACAGGTAAGAAGCCAATTGAGGACTAGAGCAATACTGTGATGAGCTCCTGACATCAGGGAACAAAGGACTTGATGATGCTCCTCCTCCAAGAGGAGGCCAAGGTGGTACAGGTCAGCCCCCACCTGAGAAAGATTCCAGCCACCACCATCCAACAACGCCAACGTTCCTACAACTGCAGTCAAGCAAAGTCACAGCAGGTGCTGGAGGATTCCTCCTCATAAAAGGGCTTTCTTTTTATTAGCAATGAAAGATGAACAAAACCAAGACCACGAAGCACAAACCCCCCTGTTGTGACCCCTAAAATGATGCACAGTCTACAAAAGACAAACTAAAATGGACAGAGCAATGGACCTTTCACTCCCCTTAATTCAATTCTCTCCTTTAAGTCAGTGCACTATTATTGCCCTTGTAATGAGACTGTAACACTGAAGTTTTTCAGCTTGATGGTAAAATCCCGTAGTGTCCATCCATCTCCAATAATAGCAATATTGAGACAATGAACTCTATTGAGGCATCTAATAAGGCAGATAGTCATTTGCATAGTACATTTTCTGTGACTCTCTGTAATACAACATCTCAAAGACTCAATTCAGACTATTCTCCTTTCCCACAGACATTTCAAAAAAAGGATTCTTTTACTAGAAAAAGAAACAATGACCCCTCCCATAACAGGAGAAAGCAAAAGATAGAATTTTCCTGCCTACTATGGGTGCACACTTTTGCCTGTGTATTTGTATTTGCTTGGGCTAGCTTCTTTTCCCTTTTTTTTTTTATTAACTCTATGTGTTTTTCATCTCTGTTGTGGCTTGAATGCTCAGAAGGATACTTCTGATTTTGTTCTAACAGGCTTCTGACCAGGAAGCACTTTGGGATCCCCATCCACCACCACAGGAAAATTTCATCTTTAATTCCTGTGCTACAGTCTTTTTCTTCATGTCTTCCCATACTCCTCTCCTGTGTGACTCCCTGAATTACGATTTGCTGGACACTCCACGGTTCTGTCAATCCACAAGCCCGCTTATGAGCCCCGAGTTTTAGGATGGGCTCTGCAATGCAGTACTTGGGTAAGTTTGACAAATCACTTCCTCTCCAACAGACTGTAATAGCCTCAAAGAAAATGTATACACATACAATGTACGCTGTGCCTCAGAGTTCAGCTCAAATAATGCCGCCAACTACTGCCTCACAGAAGCACCAATGACCATGTACCTGCTTTTCACAATCCTTCTACTTTGCCCTCTTTCCAGTAACAAATCCTGGACTTTGTAAGTGTTTCATTTTGCCCAAGGAAGCACACGTATCATTCCTGGAGGTAGTTAAGCTACCTCTACCTGTACAGTAAAGACACACACCCAAAATACCACCTCAGATGCTCTCCAACAGCTCCTGTCTGCTCTGCCCTCTGTCCCTCAGCATAGTCTTAGGCAAGCTCCAGATTTTCCTAAATCTTCCACCCTGTTTTCTCTGCCAAAGCCCATAAAAGGAGCAGCATGAGAGAACACACACCCATAACTCATCACCTCAACTCCCAGCCCCTGATACAACCACTGATCCACCTTTGGCCAGGAACACAAGCTCTCTGCAGCCAGGTCAGGGTGCAGAGGAGACAGCCACTGAGCTGCTCAAGTCCTTGGACACTCCCCTGCCACATCCCAGAACACCAGCGCTGACACACACCCTTCACACGGGTCAGGCATGCAGTCTCCCTGCAGAAGGCTGAGCCGTAGCACTGCTCTTAGGCTAACCTTTGGCAACTCAGCATTGGGCTCTTAGGAAAACGAAACTAGAGGGCATTTTTGGCAAGTCAGAGAAGGTCAGCGGAAAGGGAGAAAAAGCTGCCATGCAACAGCCCTAGTGAGGAACAGCACTGCACTCTTTGTCCAAGTTTCTGATTTTATCAGATTATGCCACAGTGTTAACATTGTTTATGGCCCTATTTTGTGTCTGTGAATCACCCACCCCCAAAGACTCTTCCTCCACCCCAGACTATAAATAGCACCATATACAGAACGGAGCCTGTGAGGCAAAGGAGACTTGCTGAAACAAAATAATGTATATTGAACTGACAAAAATCTTTCAAAAGCCTTTCTCATTTATTTATAGTGCTGGCTAGACAGGCAGATTCCCACATTTCATAAACCCTGTCGGTCACTATCTCCATTGCTCATTCACAAACAATTCTGCTAATAAAAAAAGAAAAAGTCTTCTGGTTATAACTGAACTTACTCCCCTGCACACTGTTTCTTGGCACGTGCCTTTTGAAAAGGTAGATTTTTAAATAAACAGTATTATGTATTTTTCCTATTTGAAGGCAACGTATGTCTAGACCATGATATAACAATACGACATTATTTATGTATCTGGAGACATTCAGACATTGCAACCAACCTCTTAAGTGTTCTACCAATACAGATGCGTAATGTTCTACCACGTCATAGCAGACTGTGACTTAAATTTCCATCAGTTCTATTTTCATAGGAAAATACACTCTCAATAGCAAGCACAAAATCCATCACATGTTTTTTAATTCCCTCTTTTCTCCAGAAATGACTTGCTTGCAGCGGGAAGTTCACAGTGCTGTCATCCAGATAAAGCAGACAAAGAGATATTAAGCAAAAGCTGTAGAGAACAGGCTCCTAGAGGCCAAATGCACACGACACCTTGTTAAACCAAGACATAATGAGGCCTTAGGAGCCAGACAAGCTCAAGCCTGGGCACTAAAGAAACCCAAACTCCCCTCAAGCTGAAATGGATGGAAAGCAAGCCTGCATGTTCTGTTTTGGCAAGGAAAATCTTCAGCGCTCTTGTTGAACCCCAGGCAACTCATCCCATCTTTCCATCCCCACGCTCGGACATATTTGCCACACGTCAGCTTCACACCAGAGGAGGATCTGGACTGGATACACGTCAGCCTAGCAAGGGACTAATGCGCTCAGATGCCCACATCAAACCCACAGTCACAAACACACACCACTACAATGTCCCCACCAGCTGCCAGACCCTTTTTACCAGGCAGACACACCAACACCAAGGATGCTGGGGCTGGAAGAAACCCTTGATTTTTCCTTCAATTACAGAGATGTGGTTACACAAAATGCCTGTGAAAAGACATCCTGCCCAGAATTGATCGAACAGAAACAGAAGAGCTACTGAAACAATCCTGGCATGTTCTACTGCTGAAATTCCTTGTAAGTGCCTAAGGTGAATCCATTAAAGTACTTCACTATTCAATTCACCATTTTTCCCCCTACCATTCATCACATAGTTATTTGTCAAGCTAATGGTTCCTTAATCAGTTGTAGAAGTTAAAACCTGATGTAGCAAGGTTCCTCTTTAAAACACAAAGGAGGAGTAAAACAAAGCACTCCAACGCATATTTCAGGAATAGTTAAATGTATTAATATTATGGTTCTTTTTTATTTTGTAGACTCAACAAAAATCAACTGTTTGTAATCTTAGCAAAAAAGGAAAATACTAGTGCCTGGAAAATATCACAGTAAGTCTGGACATCATTTAAGCCAAGTAGATGTCTTTTTTTTTTTTATTCTCCTACTGCTTATCTCAACACACAGTTCCTTTTCCTTTAGCCTGTTTCAAACAATACTTGATACTAAACAAACAAAACGAAATAGCAAAATAAATTATTTCTCACTAATAATTCCTCATCTCTTCTGTTCTACATTTACAAGTACATACGTGTGGGCATACAGAGTCACATACATATGGAGAGAGTTATATAATTATATATATGTATACACACATATATTGAACTGGCTAATGCTACTTAAAATATCCTATTATCTTATAGTTACATGAAAACTGATTAGTATTAAAAATTACTTTTTGGCAGAAAGCAAAAACAAGAATAGGGTCCTCTTGCAATGACACAGCAGCACTGAAATTCGGAAAGCCCAAACTGTGTGCCATCACTTCACTGTGACTTCAGACCCTCGTGCCTTTTTCTCCACATTTAAGAACAGAAGTTTTCCCAGGGGTTCATCACATTGATTTTCATCATCACTCTGAAATACCGAGCAAAGAACCTACAGTAGCAATATTTAACCCTCCATAAGCTCTTTCCACATAAAAAACGTGTCTGTAACAACAATCTTTGTTAACATGTCTGATCAACACAGAGGGAACTACGAGATCATGGAACAGGACCGTGACACAATAACAGTGATGGGGATCTCCCACGTAAGTTCTCATTTATGCACACAAAGGGGAAACAGGGAGGAAAAATAAATTTAATTAGAGCTGACTGAAAAGTGAGGCGTATGATTCACAGGAATTTTTGCTTTTAGTTAAAACACCATCCTCCTCCTCCTCAGCAAGCTAAATACAAATTAAACCAAACTATTCTGTGACATGTATATGCAAAATTGAATCTAAGCATGAAATAAAATTGGGGTGGAAGCTGCACCACAGACCATGTGCAACTACAGCCTGAGTTCTGCCAAAAATATTTTGTCACTACACAGGCACTTATTCCTCCCCATCATCACTGCATGTAACTATCTGTTCCCCCCACCATTAGTAAAACCCATTCCACCTACATAACTAAAATTTGACTTGAGGTGTGGGCAGAAAAGGAAAGGGGGAGATAAAAAGTTGTAAAGAACAGGGCTGAATTTTAGTGGTAGACTTTTTTAATAGAGCAATCATATTCTGAAGTTTCATATTGATAAAAATGCTAAAACATGAAAATAGGCAGGTTTCTAAAATAATATATTACAGGGAACCGTATAAAAGACAGGGCCATTAAGGATGGATTTTCAATCAAAATGACAAATTGCAATTATGTATATACGGAGAAGACTTAAGAAAATGGGACATACTTGATTTAGAAACAAGTATGAGAAATGCTATGAGAAAGACCATCCACACTTGCATTAAGAAAACTCAGAATGAGTGGAGCTTTCACCCACTTTAAGTGACAGCAGAATTATCTGGCCCAGGGAAGGAAGTGTTTGGGAAAGGCTGTGACAATGAGCTGTGTCACAGGTCTGTCAGGACTGCCCCTCTCACGTGTGCTTGAGATTTCACCAGAGCATCACCACCATGGTGTCTCTAATTGAGGATGCTCTCACACACTGTGCATCCAACACCACAGAGCTTGGTTTGGGGCGAACACCTGCAGCAAGACAGGAGGGAGCAGGAGGAAGAGCAGTTCTGTACAACAGGGAGGCAGGCGCTGATGCTCTGAAAACCAAGGCCAACTAGTTAAATGAGAAATCTGAATGGTAACTCACAGGGTATAACGTGACAGTACCCAGGGTGTCCTATCAGAAGATCCCTCTTCATAACTTATCCCAAGTGCTTCTATTTGGGGGAAATTTTTAAGACTACATGCCAGCATCTGCCTATATATATTTATTTAATTATGAAATGTTGCAACCAAAACACTTCAAAACTCTGAGAAAGGGGGAAAACAGATTGCTGTGCCAATGCTAAATACCCTAAAGACCTTTTTTCCCTATGATCTGGCAAGAAATGGACTTTCCCTGACCCCTTTAGTTCTCCCTTCACTAAGGTTGCCCTTGCTGTAGCTAGGAAAAGCTTACATATTTCAGAAATACTTAGGATATCAAAATAAAAAGCCTTAATTGACTTTTGCCTATTGGAGCCTTTGCAGAACTGGAGCAGTGGGGGGAAAATGCTCTCACCTCAGCTTGAAAGCTGATCAAAAAAATCAAAGAGGGGGAAACACACCTCTCAGCAAGGCTGTGTATGGGGAGCTGCAGTGGGACACCCTCTATCTACATTCCAAAATGCATCCAGGCGAGCCAAAGCTTCTTCAGCAGCACCCTCTCGTGAGGGGGCTGGCCCGGAGCAAAGACAGCCAAGCACGGTGAGCAGGAGGAGAGTGCGTACTCTAGGCTCTGCCTCCATCCTTTGGAAAGGGGCAGACTAAAGTCAAATGGGCAGTGTTAATTCCAACACTTCCTAGGTTTTCAGAGATGGATTATGCAGTCATAGAAATGATCCCTAAATTCAGACTCATATGCTTACAGATATACGTGCTTAAAATAACACACATTTGGGCGTATATATATAAGCAAACAGTAACAGCAGTCACATCCTCCCCTCAATGATGGTCACCCTAGACTGGGGACTTTGCTACTGTGTAGTGCAGCAAATGAAGGAGAGAGGCTCACTCCTCTTAAGCTCTTAGATCATCATGAGTTGACCATCAGCAGATAGTATTCATCACCACCTTGTTGGAAGCAGCACACAGCTGGTGATCTCATGTAGTGAGAGCCTCCAGGTTCAACACTAGCTGTCCAGAAATGCCTTCCATCACTTTTAAACAGTATCCAAATTAGAGGGTATAGTGCCATGTTATCACAGCTGTCAAGTGTGCAACGGCCTGGGAGTGGCGGGTGCATGTGAATCTGGCCTCCCTCTCATTTCAGGAAGGGATGTCTCATCCCAAGAGGATCTAATTAAGAAGGAGGTGGATGGGTCAGTTTCATTGCAGAGGGAATAGGGTCCAACTCTGTGTAATGAAACAGCACATAGTTGGGCACTGCTTCAACAGCTGAGGCACGCTCTTAGCTTATGTAGGCTGCAGCAATCTTGCTCATGTACACTCTGTGTTTACTCATCATCCTCCCCCCAACAACCTACTTCCTTTTCTTCAGAAACTTTGCTTCTAGTTCCACAGAGATGGACATGATGAAGGAGTGCTTATACCAAGATCAAGTAGCCATTCGTACACTTGTCCTCCTCAGCTGTACCCACACACAGTTCTTGTTTAGCTCTCTTTGCTGCATTAAAGCAGGGACAGGAACATCCCAAATTAAAGTCCTCCAAACACCACCCAACACACACAAACCACAGACTGCTCACAAGACTGGTCACGGCCCTACAGGACGTCCAGAAACAAACTGTAAGTTTTGTTGGTCAGAAAAAAGCAGTATTTGCTGTGCAAAGGCAACAAACGGGTTTGTTTCAGTTATGCACAATACACACTGCCTGGGGCCAGAACAGCCCGATGGAAGCCATTTACAACACAGACATTCTACCAGCACACTGATTTTTGCACCTTTTCAGTATTATGGCTGTTATCTTTAGCAGGATCTGCACAGCCACGTGCCATCCCTTCAGAAGCTCAGAGGTCCAGTTTGTTCCCCAGCATCCCGATGCCTCTTGCTGCCCCAATTACTGTGAGTAGCAGCTTCAGAACTGGGACTTGCTCCACAACATGTATCCGGGGTGATATTCACTGTCCCGCTAAATGCCTGCCAAGGTTTTGTGCAGCCTCACTCACACTCCTACTCCCTTTTCCCAAGCACTCGAGTGGTTTACCACAGGCTGCCCTGTGTCTAGAGGTAAATGTCTCTCACCACACAAGAACCCCTTCCCCATCTGTGCCTGATGTAAGGAATGCCTTTCCTATCTTCAAATCCACCAAGAATTAGCCAATTCACTTAGAGAAGAAAGAGACGAGACCCCACAACCCCGCTTTTGTCTGATTTATAACCCATTCATGACCAAAAAGGAACCCTGTATTCACAAATACAGGAAGTTGTATAAAGGAAGCTTTTTTTCCCCTGCAGCTCTCTTTTTATGCAGTTTGTGAGCAGAAGTGAATCCTGGTGGAGACAGGTGAGGTGGGGCACTATGCTGAATTCCTGTATGCATCTGCTGACTGAGAAAGATTTCTCTTTTGAAGTCATTGCCAGAGATCCTAACCCCACAAGGTTCCTCAGTAGTAGCCATGCAATGTCCCATGGCATTTACAGCCTCCAGGTCATGAAACACAACCAGTGCAAGAAAGGGGAGGAAAACGCAAAAAGATACGAGGGGTGGCAGGTGAGCAGCTCCCAAGTCCTCAAACAAATCTTCACACAACAAACGACTGCAAGTCCTAGAACTCCTCAGTCATTAACTTTATCTTCAAAACTCCAGCAGGATTTCATCAGCAAACGTCTGACTTCAGGAAAGCAAAAGTAAGAGGTCTTTGTTCAGAACGGAAACTGAAGTTTGGCACTATCTTATCTCTCATCTTTTCCACACATTTCTACAGGAGGAGACAGAATGTTCAGCTGACCAGTTCTCACCGCAAAACTCAGATTAACATTCATGGAATGAATTTTGATGAAATCTGAAGACAATAGTGACAAATACACATGTAGCAATAACTGAATAAATGTCTACATATGAGATACCTGTTTTCCTTTTCATCTTGCCTTTTTTCAATTTAAAAAAATCATTTACAAGAGAGAAGAAGCAACTAAGGTAGCAAATTTGCAGAAACAAGACTGCAGGAGACTCAATCTGCAGCAACAGGTTTTATGCAGAGCTGGGCATTACCACTTATTATTCGTCTTAGCTTGAAGAGAAGATGGAAAACAAATAAAAAACAGCAACTGTGCCAGGTGTTGTGAATAGCCCTAAACTTAGGAAGAATCACTGCACATACTGCTTACAAACCATAAATGCACTGCACAGAATTCTGCACGCAGCATAACCTGTGGGGCACAGTGAAGGATATCAGAAATGACTTTCTGTCCAGCAGCAGCACTGCAAGCAGGCAATGGCTCTGCTAGGATGGAGCAGGGGCTGCTCTGTGTGAATCACCCAGTCATTAAGTTAATGACTTAATAATTGCTGGATGGACAGCAGTCCCTTCCTGCAAGTCGAAAATGAAAACAGTGTAAGTGAATGAAAAGGTCAATTTTTTTTTTTTTGGCTGCTCCAACTTTCAGAAATTTAGAAGAGAACTATTTGCACCACTTAGATGAAGTCCTAACCAATTTTACCATAAAGAGGACTAGACTCCATTATCAGTGAAGAGGGAAAAGCTTGCTCTGCAGTAAACAAATAGCAGCTCTGACCTTCTGCTCACTCCTGCAATCGTTGTGCTTCGCACACTGAACCAGGAAATAGTTGAACAGATACACGTAAAATTATGAAGACTGAGTCAGAAGACAATAGTTAAATAAATACCAGTTAAACCACATACTGTAGATCTGTCTTGTAGGACTGGGAAATGAGCATCGCCTAAGGCTGTTCCAGATATTGCATCCACCTGCAAATATTTGCTCCTGGCTAAAGCTCAGCACATGCACACTCATCAGCAGTGGCAGGACTCCGCAAAATATTACAGACAAGAAAGAAAAAGTTAACTTCATCCAGAGTACAATAAACTAATTATATCTTTTAATCATCAAAAGCATATAACAGCTTGTTAGAAGACTTTTTTAGTTTGGGGGTTTGGTGGTTTTTCAAAGCAAATTATAAAGTTAGTTAAGGATATAGCTCTTTTTTTCCAAGCATTTTAGGCCTTCAAATTCATGAATATAGAGGGCTGATTATTACCTCCTTTAATGTGGCTATTTTACTACGAGTGCACAGCAGACATCAGAAAGAAGAGTGTCACAGAGGAATTGGGTACACACAATAAAAGCTCAGAAGCAACTACACTTTCATTCTATAGTCTTAAATCCACATAAAGAAATATGTTAAGACATTTATATTTTAGATCAACTACCCTTCAGCAACAGTGAAAAATTATTGGAGAAAAAGACAACAAGAAGATAAAAATGCGCTAACATAGCGCTGGAGGACTTGGCCATTAAAGTCATTTCTTATGAAGAAACAGCTAAACACTTTGTAATGACATTTCATCTGTAACTGTTAAGCTGGAAAAAAGGCCTATCTCCAAATGGATTCAACACTTTTTTTTTTTTTTTTTTTTTTTTTGCTTCTGTAAACTGGCTAGCTTTTTTCTCTGGAACTATCTCTCCGAAATTTTAACATGTCCAAATGCAAGTCCTTGATAAGTTACAGACAAAGGAAAGATTTCTCTCATTTAATAGGGACAAAGTAGTGTATTGTTGAGATTTGTCATATACATACAATTACCTGCATTTTTATGGAGATTATAGAACAAAGGCCTAACAGATCCACTTCCAGGTCTTACAGCCTTGTCCTTGCCCATAATTATGTCTTAAAATTGCATTTCAGTTAACATATTCACAAAACCAATATCTACCAGTGCTCCGCATGTGCTTAGGGATAGTTTCAATTATTTTAACACATTTAATTTATCCCTGATCACTCAAGTGAACATGTTCAATTCAATAGCATCAATAAAGTGAGGGGTTTTTTAGTTGGTTGTAAGAAGTCTTAAAACTAGTACAAGGTTAATTAGAATAAATGTGAGTCTATCACTCACTGGAAAAAATGCAAAACGAACTTTCATAAAAATTTTCCCTTTTTTCCTTTCATCTCAGAAACAGGATTTTGAGCAGCAGAGAGATATTGAGTTAAAAAAACCCCAAAACCCAAAAACTTTTATTCTGCAAATATTAATGCCACTCCTTTACCTCATGTAAGAGTATGTCGGTCTCTTTCCTCAGCTGTCAGATACAAAATCTATCGGAAACTCTGAGTTTAGAACATCAGGCCTGTGTCTGTGACACGCCCAGCATGCCAGCTAAAAAGGCCAGATCCTGACCTCAAAGCTGGGCTGCTCATTTCTCCCTGGTGCCCAGCTGCACGAACTAGAGGTGAATTCCCCTGAAAGAATTATGTAAACTGAACCAAAGATAATGAACTTCCCCTAAAAAAGAACCACTTTTTTTTTGTTGAAGATACACATTTACAAAGACTGTGGGAAGGAAACTATGGCTACAATTCCCGCATTTCCCCTTTATAAAGTAAAAAAAGTATAAATCCATAGAAGGTGAAACCATCAAAGACCTCAGTTAACCAGGGACAGCCTACTAAGCGAAAAAAATCACATCAGAATTGACCAGAAAAAGGACATTTTTATTGGTATTGAACTTCAGGCCTAGTATTACAAGAAGCAGCTGACCCTGCAAGTATATGGAAAGAACACTAGAACTTAGAAAGTATAATTCATGTAGCAGGAAAGCCATGGACCGAATTCCAAACTTGGTTATAAATGGGCAATTATAAAATGTGCAGTGTCAAGACTTCAGAACTCCTGTATCTGCCTTCACTAGAGAAAAGCAAATAAAGAAAACAGAATTTGATGATCTAAAAGGACCCTACCAATTTACTGCTGTCCATTTTATTTCCCCCTCAATTTGATGTATTTACAAGTATATAAAACTCCTGCAGAATCAGAGATCATGATCACAGAAGGAAGAAAACCCTAAACTCCCTTATTTACACAATACAATTTTACATAGGTAAATTTGATGCCAGCCACAGGCACCCATTCTTTTCCTTCACATTGTGTTTCATAAAAAGTCACATTTATTGTTTAAAAAGTACAGTGAAACCATGGCACATCTAATATTGTACTAAAACCATCGGCAAGGCTGAGCCAATCTCTCCGGATGGTTCCACACTGCTACTTTCTGCTAACACGCATTTCTTTCACCTGCATCCCAGAGGGGAACAGTGGAAGCCCTTCTCTCTGTCAGCCAAAACCACAACTTGGTCTCAGAGAGGTCATTTACCCCAAATCCCTGCCAGCACACAAAACTGGTTGCCTTTTCAACCTAGATGTCCCTGGTGGTGGAAGCCTTTTCCCATTTCCACTCCAGCATCCACCCTGCCCTTTCCACTTCAAAGGCACAAAGGCCACCTTATACAAAGTCAAGCAGCAGAGCAAGTTTTGACAAATAAAGACAAAGACAGGACTTCCCCTACTATGAATTCACACAATAACTAACAATTCACCTGTCCTTAAGCTGATTCAGACTGCAGACAGATGAAGGTAACTAAAAATGAAGTATCACAATTTTCCCTTTCTGTATCATGAGACCCTTGGGAAAATTAAGTTGAAAGTTTCAAGGGAACAGTCTGGGAATCAGTTGTCTGAGCCTCTTTGGATATGAGGACACCCTGGGAAGGAAAGGCAGCAGAAAGAAGCAACCTCCATCGACCCACAGGGACTGTTGATACTGCAGGCACAACAACTGCTCCAGGGAGGCAGCAGGAAGCTTTCCCAGTCTGTAATACCATGGATGGTCCCATGCTTTGCTGCTTATGTAGGCTGGCCTGCCCCAAAACTAAGCTGTGCTGCCCCATCCTTTGCAGCATCCTCCTGTCTCACGAGGCAATGTGGCACTCACAAACCAATCCTCTGGCTGGCATCCTTTGCATGGCTCTCCCCTTACTTCCAGAAACAGAGCTGGTAGGAGACACAATTTGAAAGCAAGAACTCAAAAGCAGATATGTAGAAACAGACCTGCCAGCAGTGACCTGTTCATGCGTGTATATAATAAAATAGACAAGGAAGCTCATTAAAAGTGCTCTAATTCACCAGAATTCAAGTGCACAAGAGGAAATAATGACAGAAAGCTCTGTCTAAGCTCTGCCACGATGAGGAATGCAGAAACAAAAGGCACTCCTGTGCAAAAACACCCTCCAGAGCAATCTACCATTGCAGAGACAAACCATGAGGAAGCAGAGTGAGATGTGTAACATCATAAACTGGACCAGGAGTCTTCTTATAGGCATGGAGAGTTCCCTGTCTTACCACCCACCTACCAAGACATCCATGAATGATTCATTTTGACACACTCCATTTAAAAAAAAAAAATCTTGCTGAACTAGCAGAAGCAGAGGCTTTTAAATATGCATTCAAAGCCATGCCAAGCTACAATCCCTCAATGACCAAGGACAGGCTGGGTTTCCACAGAGCTGGTCTGCACAAATAACCCTCTTTGGGGAGCACTCCGATGCAGGCTAGGTTCAGCCCAACTGCTTGCAAGCTGGCAGACACAAAAAAAACCCCCAAACCCTATCAAAATAGTGCCAAAAGGAAGTAAGGAATTAATCTGTGAATGCACCTAATCACAGAGCCAGCTGTGCTGCAGATACAAATACAACAGCCTAACTAGGGAAAGCTCCCAGGCACACACATCTCTCCACTCACCTGGGCTATGATGGGAGAGAGGGCACCAGCACTTGGGGGCTCAGAAGTGCTAAGAGACTGCATCTGCTTACCAGGCCACAAGAGACAGACTGTAATTTGCAATAAAGCTCTGCACCTGATGTTCAAGTCTTTACTTGATGATTTTACAGTCTCAGAAGCAAAAATTTCTTACCTTCAATGAGGAAAATAGGGCTGAAGTTCACACAAATTATTCCTTATACTCAAACCCTGGCTTATTTGCTGCACAGTACACAGAAACCAGTACTACAGTATGTAGACAGCGTTCTCCTGCACACCACAAAGCCAGACCAATCAACCAAAAAACCATTAAGCCCTTCCAAAAAAACAAAACACCCAACCCAACACTTAAAGAAAACCCCCACATTCTCAACCCTAAAGCAGAAGCCCACACACAGAACACAACAAAACCTTTGCATGCATTACGAACTTCCCAGTGGAACACTAGGTATTTCTTTTACTTGTTCAGTTTGGTTAAAACTGTACAAAAGAATGAGAAAAGTCGGAAGTGTACCAAACAAACGGGAGGTATAAGAAGAACAGGAAAAAGAAACAGAACAAGCAGATGGGCAGCACTGGAGAGAAAAGGACTTGCAGGCATTGGCCAGGAGAGTCTGAAGGTGATCCTGACAGGGGTCCCTTCCCCTCCCCAAAGCAGTACTCATGTCAAACACAGCCTTAGCCCTCTTCCCCACACATACCAGCTGGGTTTGAAGCACCATGTAAAGCCAAGGTCAGTCACAGACCCCACAGGTCTGGTACCGCAGCAAACTCAAACATCACGCCTTCCTCCATTTAGAGCTGCCATTTCTTCTTCCTT
Organism: Eulacestoma nigropectus; assembly: GCA_013397775.1. Classification (NCBI taxonomy): domain Eukaryota; kingdom Metazoa; phylum Chordata; class Aves; order Passeriformes; genus Eulacestoma; species Eulacestoma nigropectus. The sequence goes on along the minus strand of VZTE01004108.1, from coordinate 113,634 downwards.
GTAGGTACAATTTCTTCAATTCTGAGACGCAGTTAAAAGCACAGTTACCTTTCCTCCTATTATATTTCTACAGGTGGAGAAAGAAGCTTTCCTATGTGGCCTTTGGTATCTCCACAGAGAGCACAGAAGGAAAAGAGTGATGGGTGGACTGCTTGGTTTCTAATACGAAGGGGTTCTTCCAATCTCCTGATGATGGTAGAAAAATAACCTCAACTACATTCAGTGACGTGCCAAATACCAACAACATTTATGGAAAGATACGAACATATCTTTCCCTGCCTTTTCCACTGAGAGCCCATGAAGGCCATAGAAGATTACTAAATGAGGCCATGAGTCTATTGATTCAGCTCTGGTTGGACCACATCTACACGTCCATTCTTTGTTGGATTACGGAAATACTTTTCCCACTTAATCTTGGATTTTCTCCTGGAATTTTGGATTAATAGCCCCAGGAGGCCTGTTTATGAGCAGATACATTTGGGAACAGCTGGAAAGCACTTAGAGAAAAGCCTTGGTACAGCCTTCCAGAGCAGTGCATCTGTTTTGTTCTTCTCTTCCTGCACATGCCTGATCACTCTCTCCCCCACACTCTTTGCTTTCTAACACTTCATATTAGCACATGTTCACCTGCACTTCATTTTCTTCCCCCCCTCCCAATTAAAGTCCTCTCCTGTACAGTCATCTCCTGGTGAAAATTAATTTCCTACTGATAGCTCCGTTTAAGGCAAAGTTCTTTCACTGTCCCGTTCCTACATAGCAGTAGGCCCTTCCTGCTGGAGAAAATTCAACTGGCTCCTCCTACACTTCCAGCAACCTTTCACGATGCTCAAGGTACTATTTACATTCAAATTTTGGAGTCAAACTAAAAGCATCAGGCTAACAACCAGATGTGCAGCCACCAACTGGTTTAGTAGTGTCTCTCGCCATTGCTCATACCGAGAATTTTTCAGGCAGGCAAGTAAATGTCACAGATAGGCTCTGCACCTACAAACATCCAAGTCCCCAACCACTCTCCAACACTGTTAAAATGCTCCCTCTATGATACACTGTAATTCTAGTAGAGAGAAGGAAATGCATAAATTAAAGTTATATAGATTATGCCCTACACAATGAACAACCAAAGATTTTAAAACAGCAGCAATTTCGCTCATATTTAGAAACTCCAACCAAAAAAAAATTACATGCCATGAAAATTCTCAACAAAGACTTGCATGTAGCTCACATAATTGAGGAAGTACTAATAATAGCGTGGCTGTTTGCACAGACAACATTTCCACTGTGGGCCTGAATTCTGATCTCAAATATGCAGAAGAAGATATTTTGTTGTGTGTTGCTGGCTGAAGACTCAAAGTATTGGAAACCATGTGAGTGTGCTGCAATGTGCAGCCAGCCTATGCCTCTAAGGAAGCGCTAGGCACATCCATGCCATGCTGAAAACAAAGCCTCCATTGAGTACTGCAGAAGGTGCTTGGGTTGTGGGGTTTTGTAAGGGACATAAAGAAGCTCAGGAAATTAACCTGTGTTGCAGTTTTAAACAAAAACGAAAGCAGTCATCACATAAAAATAACCTGGCTTGGTAGATGAAAAGTTTATTTCTAAGCTTGTCCAACACAAGCAAACTCTGTTCACAGCTACAGCTTCCCCTTCTGGTCTAAGGTGCCTAAATCCAGGCCTGCTCAGGTCTGCAGATCAGCAGTGCTCATACCTGTGTTCTTATGAGTGGCCATTACCATTCTGGTTATCCTAAAAGTGCACGTACAGAAGCAGCAAGGGACCCTCACATTTCTCAAGCTTTATTCTTTTTTAAGCCTCCAAATGAGCTATATGTAGACCTGTCATAAAGTTAAATGGAAATTACTATTAACTTTTTCTTTGGCATGTGCTGAAGATTACCCAGAATAATTTCACAAATTAAAATTTAAATTTAGTGTACTATATAGGAGAAGACTCAACAAGGATGATTAATAATGACCAATATATAGCAGAAATTATCTCATATGCAACATACACACATGGCAAGCCCACATTTGAGATAAGATGGTTCTTCATTTAAACTCCTCAGTTGGAAATTCAGACCAGTAATTAAGTCATAATCCTATATAATCAACTCACACAGTATCAGTAGTTCTGTGCATTGAATAAGCTATAAGAACAAGCTATTAGGTCCACATAAAAGGCATTTGTAATTCTAAGCACCAAAACAAGCACACAAACACTGTCTGTTGCTCTTTTAGTAGTAGATGTTATTCGTCGTATCACTAATATGATCACTCTCAATAAAAAACAGGCAGCAAGGTTTGTTTTTTAACAACTCAAACCTTGCTCACTACATTGTAATTCATCAGAAATAAGCAAGATGCTTATCCTTGAGTAAAAGACACCACAGAAAGATCATGTGCCCATCACACCACTGAGGAGCTGCCATGACACAGCCGTTCCACAGCTCCGGCTGCCTCCCAGCCCCTGTGTGCGTTTGGGCCGACAATGGTGTCAGTGTAAGGAGCGCTGTCCCCCCTCCGACCCCGCAGTCATCTGAAAGGCAACGTGGAGGCCAGACCCAGCCGAGAACCACTTCCACCCCACTCGCTGCCTCTCCACTCAGGGGCTGGCTGGGAGACTGCAGAAAAGGGGCAATAGCTCTGACTGGCAACACACGAAGCCCAGCTCATGCCACACGCTTGACAGTCCTGCCAGCTGCTGTCACCTTCCTACACCAGCTAAATAGCGCCCCAGGTAGTGCCAGGCTGTGTCCCTGTACCTGAGCACATGCCATACCTCAAACAACACCGCCCAACTCTAACACCCGCCTGAGCCTATGCAAAGAACCCAACACAAAGAGCAAAACTGTGCCCTGTTAGAGAACACCCTCATTTTTAGAGGGCAAGACCATGTGAACAGCATTGGAATGGGCAACAAGACTATTGTGCTTAAAGCATTGCCTCCAAGCAAGACTTTATTCTGCATCCTTATTACTTATGGGCTATAGAAACATAATGACCTCTTCAAATACGAGTTATCCCCCCTACCTGACATAAGTGGCCACAGTAAAATCTAGTAATTTCAAGTGAGTGGATGATCTGCAGGGTCACACCATCAGCGAGCACCTGGTTTACATCCTATTCCTCTACGGAAAGAATCCTGAGGGACCTTTCTCCCCACCTCTCCGTGGCTCAAGCACGTGCTCCTATTGTTGAGAACTCCACCAGGTGCTGATCAGCACTAGTTAAGAAGCTTGGTGAACTGAGACTTCCTTGCCTCAGCCTTCACATTCACAGGTACAATTAAGTGACAACTGAGAATGCTGTCTTCTAAATTTTCAGTAGTGACACCACGAGCTGCAGAGTTCCCACCTAAAATTGTGAGCCACACCATGATCTGCAGATCTGACTTGTGTCCTGTAGCATGTTGATGGCAGCTCTGATAACATCGGGGGATGACAAGACCTACTTGAGGGTCTGCAGCTGGGTCTCAAGATGATGAATGCATAAATATAACTACAGGTAATTGAGGAGAGGATCCACTTTTTCTAATATTATTATTAAACATACTAGACACCAATTAAGAGCCTGGCTTAGAGAACATTAGAGATCACTAAGTCACAGGATTTCATATTCAGCTTGAGAAGAAAAACTGCAAACAACAGAGGTCATGGCAGGCAGATCCTGCAAGGCTGTACCCAAGGACAATCCAGGCCTCCTCTGAGTTCTTCCAAAATGCTGGTGTACTTTAACACCCAATTCAGTCTTAGCTCTTACTCAGAAGAGATTTTTAAACCTAGGCTTGGTACAGCAGAGATCGAATAACAAAACATTGCAAGGTTCCCCAAACTGAAACAGACAAGACTAGGAAGCAAAGGTTTACAACAGTCATTGGCTGTAGTTGCAAGCTGGTGCCAACACAAGGTAAGCAAAAAGTAGTAAAAAATGTAAAACAGCAGTACAGTTCTGTTCTGCAGCTCTCAGGCAGATCTGTCACCATAGATTACTGAGCACCTTGGTCCCTATCAACACACATTCATACTTCTGTAGCAGAAACCACTGAGGCAGAGAGGGCAAGCCAGTACACCTGGAAGCAAAAGTTCAGCAAGCCCCAAAACATTAGAGTTCAGAGCAGTCATGAAGCACTCCTACGGGAACACTGAGAACACCATCAGCTGAGGGAAGCAAGGGTGAGAGTCTGTGCCAGCGTGCTGAGTGGGTCACCTGGCAAGCGATTCTGATTTACATCACTGAAAGGTGTTCTTGGAAGAACATCCTGCAACACACGTGGGAACAGAGCGAGGCCTCAAAGCCAAGCGTGCTGGCCAAGGCCTCCTGCTGATCTGCTACCCTGCACCGCCAGGGCTGTTCGCTCCGCACCACAGCAGGATTTTCCCGTGGAAACTCCACGCTGATCCCGACGGCTGTAATCCAGCGGGTGATGTGCACCACCGGCACGGTCAATGCGCAGATACCCTATTACTAATTAACCAGCAGCGACACGAGGAGAGCAGGCTACAACACCGGGGAGACGGGACTCGTCCCTGTTGTACCCAGGGCAGCTTTTACCCAGGAAAACAACCGGGGCAGCCTTATACCCCGAAAGCAGCCACGCGGCTGCCGGGTCAAGCCCCAGCACAGCCCCCGCTGCGGCCGGGCGCGGGGCAGGGGGAGGCCACGGGGATCCCGCCCCAGGTGAGCAACGCCCCCGCCGGGCCACGCCG
>VZTE01004108.1:89650-108421 GCA_013397775.1 Eulacestoma nigropectus | reverse complement strand
CGGTCGCCTGAGAGCCCGGCCGGTGGCCTCGCTGCGCCGCCGCTCCTCGCCTCCTCCCGCCGGCCCCTCGCCCGCGGCTTAAATGGCCGTCTGGCAGCGGGCGGAGGGGCTGCGGCTGGCGCTTCCCCGCCTTCCCCCCTCCCTCTCTCCCCGCCGGCATCTGACATCTCCCCCCGCCAAGCCGGGCCGGGCGAGGAAGTGGCTCCCTCCGAAAGTTTCCCGGTCTCCGTGCGCGCCCGCGGAGGGAGCGGGGCGCGCCCCGCCGCCCGCCCGGCCCTGGCACGCTGCTCGGGGGCGGGCGATGCGCAGAAAGGTCGGGGTGAGGCGAGGTTAACCCGGCCCCGGGGGCTCCGCTGCCCGCCCCGCCGCCGGCCGGAGGCGAGCGCTGCTCCGTCCGCGACCACACGCGGCCCCGGGCGGGGTAAGGGGCGCCCGAGCCCCGCCGAGGGGATCGCGGGTTTGTCGCAGTGAGGGGCTCTGCTTGTTGCACCATTTTTCATCCCCAAACAGTCCCCCAAAAAAGTCCCATCCCGCTCCAGGCACGGGTTTGGATGTTTTATCCATGTCATCAAAAGGGACGTGACATCATCAAACGTAATCACTTTTATAACCTTAACTTACTTCCCAGGCTCAGTGAAGTGTTCCACATTTCATTCATCTTGGATAACAGAAAGGGGGAAGCAGGGACGGTTTACAGAGCATATCTTTAATTACGGAAACACTGGCAGTCCTCATTTTCTCAGAAGTTCTGAGCTCACATGTTTGTAATTTCCCTGCCTCTTCTGAGCCCTCAAAACATATGCATAGCATTATGGAAGCAACTATTTCCACGGGAGTTCATGGGAAAATTCACAAGAATAAGGGCATTGGGGTTGTTCAGCTGGGAAAAGAGAAGGCTCCAGGGAGACCATATTAGAGCCTCTCAGTACTTAAAGGGAGCTTGTAACAAAGATGGGGACAGACTTTTTAGCATGGCCTGTTGATACAGGACAAGAGGAGATTGTTCTAAACTAAAAGACAGTCGATTCAGACTAGATATAAGGAGAGATAGTAGATATAAGTTTTACAGTGAGGGCAGTGAATCACCGGAACAGGTTGCCCAGGGTAGTTGTAGATCAACTGTCCCTGGAGATGTTAAAGGGCATCTTGGGCGGGGCTCTTAGCAACCTGATGGAGTTGGAGATGTTCCTGCTTATCAGAGGGCAGTTGGACTAGATCACCTTTATACGTCCCTTTGAACCCAAACTATTCTATGATTCTATAAGGGCACACACATACCTTGTTTGAGAGGCTGAGACCTACAGCTGGAGTTAGACAGCATAGAGGCATCTCTTCATATCAACAAGGTTTGTAGGAAATAGACAATTACTTCAGAAAAGTGGGGGGGTTTATGCTAGGGAGGACTGAAATGAGTCAATAAACACTATACAAAAGACATTAATAAAACTTTTTATGCTTTCCATTCAGTCCAAAGTACCTGAGAGTTGTTTTCCAGCTGAAGACTCCTCCTAGTAAACCACACACCTGACAGAAGTCTCACTGGCTGCTGTGAAGTTGTTATGCTGTCATAACTTCTGCAGATCAAACCCTACCATTTGGAAATTACAGCTCTGACTCATAAAATAAATTCCCTGTAGCTGCTCCCTGTGCCTGGGCAGACCCCCAGTGGGTCTAAGCTGCCAAACTGCAGCTTCTGGCCAGACTGGGTTGCATTGCCTGGGTTGCACCTAAAGTACCACAGCTGCATTTGAGCAAGAACACTTGGTCATCCTTGGCTCCAGCCCACTGGGAACAGCGTGGCTTTTTAAAATTGCTTACCTTTCCAGTACAAAAACCTAGTAACTAATCCAGTTGTCCTTGAAATTCAGTGGGAATCTCTTCGCTGATGTCAGCAGTAATGGCAGCCAGCTCTGAAAGAGAAAATTCCATTTAAAATAAATTTAAAATGCATTGAGAAAACAAGAAGTGGGATTCTGACCTGTTAGAATTTTGAGTATCTCCAAACTGATGTTGCCATCTCCAGACTCTAGACATCTCTGGACTCTTTAAGTTCACTCATTCTTCTTCCTTTAAGAGGCCACAGAACCCAATTTAGAAGCAAGGGACATAATGTTTCTCATGCTATGTTAGTTCTTTGCTCTAGAGTGCAACTGGGCAGCTACATCACTATTACAGGAAGCTGAACTCTTTTCACCACACCACATCTGTCTGGATCTGGTATAACTGGTGGGGCTTTTCAAATACAAGCTACATGGAATCTGTAATTAATTACTTTCTCATTAACACTTGTGGCTGAGTGTATGTCATATTACTTGTATGTCAAGTGCCTGAACCAGGAGGCCTATGAAGTTCTGGGACACAGTCTCATTTCTGGAGCATCCAAAATAGCAGAGAACTGCATTAAATTTGCTTGTAGAGACCTCTAAGCAGGGTATTTCTAGGACTGTAGCATAGAATTACCTTACAGCATATCTTTAATTATAACCATAACGAATGCCATCAGTAGGATTTATGCCCAGTGGGTTAAACTGGCACACAGGGAGCAACACATTGTTGCTGTTTCAGGGTATCTCTCTAACTGACTCTTATCAGACCTCAAGGAAAGGACTGACTCCTTTCCAGAGACATTTCTGGGGTGTTGGAAGTACCCAATTTCCAACTATCAGGGACTCTGTCTGCACTGAAGGAGTGAGCTATGAAGATTCATAGACATCTGAATAGACTCAGATAGGTATGCTGAAGGTGGCCACAAGAAAAAAACAAAAAGTACCAAGAAACATCAGGCACTAAAAAGTGGAATTATTTTGTAACATAAAACAGAAATGCAATTTCTGTTTGATTTATTGGAGGGGGAAAAAAAAAAACCATGGGTAGCAATCAAACTTTTTTCTTTTTTTAATGTACAGATTCTGATGGAATATTTGTCTCCTCCAGACTGCTTAAAATTCTGAGAGGAGAGTTCCAAAAAAGCTTTTCTGATTAGATTTTGAGAGCTCCATGGAGAAGGAATCACACGTGTACCTGTTGCTTCCTTCGATCAGTGCTTCTGCCCTGTATAGCACGTTCTGGGTCACTGCTACCTGTGCACACCTCAGGGAAGAGATGGATCTCAAGGAGCTCTGGTTCATGCCAGAACTGGAAAATGGAAGAGCCCTCACATGCTGAAAATGGAAAAGAGAAATTAAACACCAAATTTTTTAAAGTTCTTCCAGGTGCTAATTGTTCAGCAGCAATAACCATCACAACACAAACAATTTTCTGGGAATTAGAGGCTCAAGACTGCGTTTCAGGCCACAGGCTCTTCACAGCTTGTTACCAATCTGCTGGAAATTCCCTAAATTACAACTGCCACTGCCTAATTGTTTCTATAGGTGAGTTTTGTTTATTCTACAGGCTCTTATTAAAGCTATATGTGTGACAGGCTTATGAAACTGAGTAGGTGTTGCTTCTGGGCTAAAGCTTCTACTTTTTAACTCACTGGAAGTTAATTTGTGCAGCTGAGTCATAAAACCTCTTCAAATGGAAGTGTCAGAAAGAAGTGATTCCACATCCTTATGATCAAGTTTTTGAACAAGAGACCTAAGTTTAAGTCACATTGGGCCCCTGCACAAATCCAGGAAGAATGTGCATCTTACTTATGGGTGCTCTAGTTTACACCATAAAGAATACTACTAATGCTCTGGGCAGAAAGGGAAGACTGCAAAAATATAGTGAGCCAAAGCTGTCCAATTTGGAGCAGTTACCCTGGCTGGTAATACTCGTCTTTCACGGAGACTGCCAATAGAATACGATTTAAAAAAGAAAAAAAAAAATCAGAATGGCCATACTTAACTGCATACCACAGCCAGCCTTGATCACAATAGCATATTCTCATTAGTTATTCCCAGTTTCATTCATCAGCTCAATGTGCACTGTCAGCCAGAAGAAACAACAATTTTTTGAGCATCATTAGGAAGGGAGTTGAGAACAATGAAGAGAGCATGGTTTTGCCAATGTGTAAAACCCAGGTGTACTCACATCCTGACTGAGGCTTGTCACTGCTCTCAGCATTGCAAGAGGGACATAATGGACTGAGGGAAGGTACCAAGAAGGGCAGGTGAAGAAATGTGGATGATGGTGCAGCTGTCTTATCAAGGGAGCCTTAAAAAGCTGAGAGTTCTCAATTAAGAGAGGAGAAAGCTCCCTGCAAATAAGATGAATGAAAAACTTGTTCACCTAATCTAATTTAACAGTTATAATAAAGTGCTTTCTTACATGGCAGGCAATGAGCTTGTGGAATGTTTAGTCACAGCAGGTTTTAAAGGCAAACAGTATGAGCAGTTAAAAAAATTCATGGACACATTCATGGACAGTATGTCGATGAACAGGGAGAAGGCAGAGGTGAGTCTGTAACATTTGGTTGCTGGGAATGGTACTCAGAGAGCAGTCGGGTTTGTTTGCTCTTCCTGGGCAGAATCTCCTAATGCCACTGCTGGAGACGGGATACTGGGTTGGATGGATTCATCACTGACTGGGCAAGTAGCACATTCCTTGGCTACTGTTTACATGCAAAGCAGTGCAAAGCATAAGGATATAGCATATCTAAGAAACAAGTGTATTAGCGTGTGGCTCGCTCCCTCAGCAAGACAGGTAACATGTAACAGCGTATGTTACTATTGTCATTCACAAAGGAGGAAGCGCTGTCTGCTGTGATTTCAGGCTGAAGTCCAAGAGGTGCTGTGGCTTTGCTTACCCTTGCGAGTCCTCAGATTCAGACATTAGGGGACCTCTGTGACTCACACAGAATTCCAAATGAACTTCTGTCCTGTCCATCATTGCTCAGTGCCCTGCAGCTACAGGACCCCAAAGTGCTCTTTCTGGTTGACATTGCTCTGGCTCTTACTTACACCACTTCAGACCTTAAAAGGGTCCTCCGGGCTTCCCTGTACCACCGAACCCAGAGATGAGTCTTGGGAACAACTCTTAAGCAGAACTACAATTCCCTTTTACATTGCAACAGAGGAAAACAACACTAACCTCAGCAGCAGCTTTGGTGAAAAAACGGAGAGTGGCTAAATGCCTCACCTGGGGATGGTGCTACCATCATGAGCGATGCAGGAAGGTTTCAAATGTTGGGTGTGGCTCTAACCTGGTTTCTGCTGGTACAAGCTCTCCACAGCCTGTAACTGCAGGGATTACTGGTAGTATTTTAACTCCTAAACAGTACCTATTTATTTTTTCATCACAAGGGATTAAAGGTGCATTGAGCTGCTCGCAGAGCCATCTTTCAGATGGAGGGTAAAACAGACAGGTTATTCAAAGAAAACACTTCTTACAGTGAGAGGGAAGTTAACCTGAGTTCTGGTCAGGCCAGGTTTGGGATGGTTTTATTTTGATGGAGAGGGAGAAGCCAATTTTTGCTGTGGGGGCCAGCAAAGAAAACCAAAAAAATATTTTGTTCTTTTTTTTTCTTTTATGCAACTTTCAAAAAGACTTTAAAGCGCTGTAGCTGAAAATTACGTTTTGGAAGTGGGTAACGCCTTCAATCTCTTACGTTCACTCAGTGGCCAGCTTCCTTTGTATGGGAAGGCAGGTGAGTGGGAGGATATCTTTCACATAGCAATTGAAGGGAAAATATGCATTAAAATCCCACAGACTAGCACACTCCAAAGCATTGAGTCAGCTGCCCTGGCAGCCACAAGGGCCAACCGTGTCCTGGGATGCCTCAGGCGCAGCAGCAGCAGCCCATCAAGGGAGGTGAGGTCAAGTGAGGTGATTGTCCTGCTCTGCTCAGCACTAGTGTGGCCTCACCTCAAGTTCTGTGTGCAGTTTTGGGTGCTACAATATAAGAAAGATGTAAAGGTATTAAGAAAGCAACTAAGGAAGGGCTATGAAGATGGTGAAGGGCCTCGAGGGGAAGCTGTATGAGGAGCAGCTGAGGTCACTTGGTCTGTTCAGCCTGGAGGAGACTGAGGGGAGACCTCACCGCAGTTACAGCTTCCTCATGAGGGGAAGAGGAGGGGCAGGCACTGATCTGTGCTCTGACCGATGACAGGACTCAAGGGAATGGCCTGAAGCTGTCTCAGGGGAGGTTTAGGTTGGATATTAGAAAAAGGTTCTTCACCTAGAGGGTGTTCGGGCACTGGATCAGGCTCCCCATGGAGGTGGTCACAGCACCAAGCCTGACAGAGTTTGGACAATGCACATGGTGTGATTTTGGGAGTTCTCTTGTTCAGGCCCTGGAGCTGGACTTCTTGGGATCCTTGTGGGTCCCTTCCAACTCAGTATACACATGATTCTACAGCATCTGAACTACTTCTAATACAACAGAACATTTTTGTAAGTGATTTGAGTTCAAACAGCCAGCAGCCTTTTAAATAAATCATCTTCTACACAGGAACGAATGGACTCTGTTCCAGTAGGAAAGAAGTCGTGGTCCTATAGCCCATCTCACCAATGCAAGGTCCCACATAATCACTTGGCTTTAGACAAGAGTAGTGCCATGGGTTGCAAAGGGCTCTAGCACAATAAATATACATCAGAGTTTTACTCAGACTTGTAGAAAGGGCAAGAGGAAAGCCCTGCTCAGGATAGGCAGTCCCTGTCCTATTACCAAAGGCCACAGCCATAGCTCAGCTGCCCCACACAGCAGCTAGAGCTCTGAGGTGGCATAGAGAGCCAGGAAGCAGTGACTGGCAGGATTCTGGGAAATACCAGAAGCTGGCAGAAACATTTCCCCTTCTCCACCTGCCAATTCTTTTGTCCTTGTCTCCAAGCTCACAAAAGAAAGGCATGAATTTTTCTCAGCGTATAAAGCTCCAGCGGAATTCCTTTCAATTACTATTTAAATCCCATAAATGACACCATATAATCCAAATGAAATAACACCAAGCTAAACTTGGTGCTACAAAACATTACAACAGCTGAGTCTGCCCTTGAGAATGAGTGAAATCACCTGCCTCCTGTAAACCAGCAGGTGTGTGCATGACTGGCAACCTCTGTCAAGGGCATTAGAAAAGGGAGTGGCTGGATACCTTGTGTTGTCCAGAAGTCCCATCTGCCATGATCTCCTACAACACATCCTGCCACCTTTAAGCACTGAAACCTTAAGAAACTTGTCAGAAAAACCATGGTTGTGACACCACTTGCAAAAATACTGATGCTTAAACAGCACCAAGATTTCCAAATCAGAGCATTGTCATTCCAGAGTCATAGATGGCTGCTGCAATCCCAAGGTGACAGATATCCATTAAAGAAGAAAAAAATTAAAAGGTTAAAAATTATATCTACTAAAATTCTTTGACAAAATGAGTCAGTCTCCTTTTCCCTTTCTTCTGACATTATAAATTGTGGTGGGAGGGTGGAGCACAGTTTGAATGCTGGGCTTTTATAATGTGTTTTGGCTTATTAGCAAAACCGTAACCCTACCCCCCTGCTTCTCCCCGTAAATAATAATGTGGAGAAATGATGCAGAAGTACAGTTGTCTTCCAAGTGTGATGCATGTCAACTATATCAGGAAAGGACTGTTTATGGACATCCTAGGAGAGCAATTAGCATCCTCAGGGTAATTTAACTTTTGGTCCATAGCAGAGATTGCCCCTAAAATATAGGCACATCATCTTGTGCTCGTTTAACAGATGGTACTGAAGCATGAACTATTTTCATGGCAATGTATATTTGGCAATACCATAAAAGTGGGAGAAGCAGTTTTCTGAGCAATAAAACTACTGGCTGGAATGCAACTGGCCTGTTTTATACATAACCAGTATTTTTCTGCACAAATGCCTGCTTTAAGGTAAACATCTCCATTTTAGAAAGGTATGTAAAAAATGACAGGAAGCAAAAAGGCAAAAAGGAAGAGGTGAGATTGAATCCCTGAAGTGCTTGTACCCATCACTGTACATCGGAAAGATGTCTTAAGGCTTCTCTTGGTGGATATCAGGTCCTATTTATTGTGCTCAAACCACTGCAGTTGAATTGGGATGGTTTCAAGCAGCTTGGCAGCAACCCTTAGCTTAAACAGCAAGATGGCAAGCAGGCTAGGAAGACATTTGCCTGGGAAGAAAACAAAAGCTGACATCAAAAATTATCAGTTCACATCCCAGCTATCATCGTTGAACTCCCTGGCTCTGAATTTGCATCCCTGCACTTGCAATTCTAATGCCTGGTGATGTGCTCTGATCTTTGTTCGTTTACTTGTCCTGTCTGACTGGAAACGATGTTTTGGCAACAGCCTGCTATTTACTGTGGCACCACAGCCCAAAACATCCTTTAAGACATGCTGAGGCTTAGCTGGCCAAATTCTTATGCTGGCCTTTCGACTCTCATTGAGAGCTAAGTGCCTAGCTTGATACATCCTTTTCAAAAATCCCAGCTTCTGGGTTTTGGTAACATTTTTTTTTTAAGTATCTATTTTTAAAACTAACTGCCTTCCAATCTACCCTCTCATCTACCACTTGAACCCAGTCAGTGCTGTAGCCTCCTGATGCTACTGGGAAAAGCTTTTAAATGAATACTATAGTCTAGTAAGTGAAATAATAAATTACACATCAAATAATGAAGTATTGCTATTGCTGTTCCCCTGTGTTCTTCTTGCATGAGAACATCAATGCTCCAGCAGATTGCTTTTAGGGTTATTATTTTGTGTGGGGAATGCTTCCACTTGCAATTCCTTAGTTAAACAGGCTGTTCTGAACAGTACTTCTGCTCCCCAAGTAAACAAGAGTCCAAAGGGCAAGGAAGCCACATCCACAACTAACAATCTCCGTGGAAGGTAGAAATCCTTTCAAAAACTGATGGATTAGATTCAACCTACTTCAATAGGCACTCACCAGCAATAGTCCAAGTTAATGTTACAGCTGACAGCTTAAAAGGTTGGGTGAATAATCTGTCCTCTCAAAAGGGAAAACTTCCTTTTTTCTGAAAGATCCTGAACTTCCCAGAGTGCATCCATACGGATACAAGTTGTTGCAACAGCTTTACAGGTTATGAAAACAAGGAATCATTTGTTACTTTCTATACTCGTCCTCTTTACTCATTGCTGAAGAGCAGAGTAATTCCAAGGCACACCTTGCTGAAGGGCGATGGCTCTGTGGTCTATGTTCTCTGGCAGAGGTGATGTGGCTTTGCTCTCTTTTAGTCCCCATGAGTGCCTGGCAGAGGAGCTGTACCTGTCACCTCTGTTTCTAGTTGAGAGACTAAGAACATAACTCCTTTTGGGTAAATACTATGTGTAGTTCTACAGCTGTACAGTTGCTCAAATTAGCTGTGTCACTGCAAAACCTCTCCTCTTTGGCAAGAAATAGCGGTGGCCAGGGAGAATGGAAACAGGAAGAGAATAGGGTGAAGGGGAAACAGATACCAAGGGCATGGCAGAAAATTACTGCCTTATTTCTCCACAAAACTCATACCTCCAGGTGACAAAAAAGCAAGGAAATAAAGATTTAAAGCAGCTGATAAGGAATAAAACAAACTGTCCCAAACATGAAATCAGGAGGTCGAAAGCAAGAAAACATTGAAACTAGGGAGTTTTTTCTTGTTGAAGGAGCATTGCTGCTACTGCACTAAACAGAGGTAGGACTCAGTCTGCAGCTGCAAGCACTGCAGGAGAGGCCATAAACACATTGCATGGGTTTTCTGTCAGACTATGCTGTCATCTTTGACAAAGCAGACAGTGCTGAGGCTTTCTGCTAGGACTGAGATCCTCACTCCCAGTCACTGGCTTTTTTGTGCTAATGCACTCTAAGAGCGACACTTAATGACAGATGCGGGAAAAAATCATTGTCGTGAGAGTACTCACTGTGCCCATCTATAACAGCGATGTGACCAGCCTTGCCTGGGTCCCAGGCAGGTGGGTGTCTTTTAGTTTCAAAGCAGTGTGTCCTTCTGAATGATTTCTAATCCCTGTAGCTGAGGAAAGCAGGAGATAATGGAGGACATGCTTATGCTTCTTAGTGATTATCAGAGGGAATTATAATGGAGCATTTTCAAAATTAATTCATTTCCTATATCCAGCATACTTAATTAATCTGGGGAATAAAACTGATTAAGTTTCTCTTCTAGAAAGCATATTTTTTCTTCACCAGAACTTGATCTTGCTTTTACTATTAATATATGGTTTGGTGAGATAACTACGACCCAATTTAAATGAGTTGTTGCAGCATCAATCTTACCTATTCTATGAGACAGTTCTGATTCTACAAGGAGTATGTATCTCCAGGATGCAGCAAGTCTTTGTCTAAAGGTAGATGATTCAAAAATTAAAGTTAAAACCATGAATATGTTGATCTGAGTAACCAAGAGATTCTGATTAACTATCAAAATTGTATTTGTTGCTCTCCTTCTCAAGAGGTCCTCAGGTTTTAACTTGCCCAGGTCTTAAGATACAGAAAGATTAATCTTGATTGCTGTCTGCATGCTCATTGGAAGTTTTGATTTTCTAAATAAGCCTTATAGATAAGAGAAATAATTTAGATTTTTCTTTAGAGGGTTAAAGATTTGGTGGAGTAACTCTTTCCCTTTCTTGTATGAACTGGCTTTTCTGATGTGGTGCTGTATAAAAGCATGGGCTGAGGTAGAAGTTAGGACAGGCATAGGCAAAAGAAAAGCAAGAGCTTCCGCAGAGAAACAGAAGAGGTGAGGAATTTATTTAGCAGTCATTGGTGGTACTATTCCTTTCTAGAGGGTCACTGCCAAGAAGATTCCCTAATTTGCCTCCCCTTGTTCCTCACCCTCCTTCTCTAGACACGGAAGACTGCCATCCATGTCCTGTTACTTCTATAACTCATTTATCCACAAATGTGGGCCATGTTGCCTCTTGGTATCCCACTAGCTGCAGCACTTGCTTTGGCCATGTGAGCTTTACTGCCTCACCTAGGCTCTGGGAGAATTAGCTGGAAGGCAGCTGTTAGCCAACAGATAACCTTGCTCTCAGGAGCCCCTCCCAGACCCCTTGCCCTCCCCAGACATCTGCAGGTAGCCACAATGCATTGTCTAAGAGGCACCCATTGACTAGAACAGCTAGTGAGGAAGTAGCAGCGGCCTAAATGCAGTGCAAAGTCTGATCTTGCTTCCAGCCAACTATAAATAATTGCAGTGATCTCAATTTCTCTGATTTAATTTCACTTCGACTACAGCAGCACCACCTTTAACAGTGTGGCTGCCAACCTCATGACAGTGGGTTTTTTCTTTGCAGAAGGACTTGCATTTGCGTCACAAGCGGGAAAGACTCCAAGCCTTTACTTAACATGAAATATGGTTGGATCCTGAAAAATGATCCAAAAGCTCCCTAAAGAATCATAACCCAGAAGGTGGGAGGGGTGGGGCAAAGAACACATGATTTCTAAGTTCTTCTCATGATCTTTGAACACCTGGCAGAGCCAGAAGGAAAGTCTGGGGTTTGAGGAGCTTTTGACACTTTAGAGGTCACAGACTTTCAGTCAGTCCTTTGTCATCTTTAGCTTGGGTTGCAAATCGACATTCAAGATGCACGAGGTACACCTTGAATCCTTGAGTTCCTGCCACTGCTAAAGCTGTTCAGTGACTGAAACCCTGGCCCTAAAAGCCTGGCCTGGCCAGACAGTGCTGTTTGGACAAGGAAAGTCTGCACAGGTGCTTTTAATTACCAGGAAAGTAGTTTTCCAGAAATAGCTTGCTGGCTGTTTGCCAGATCTATTTCTTCCGACAGGAAAAGCAAAATGTAAACATCCAGCACTTCATAACAGACCACAGAAATCCCTCTCCAAGTGGAGCAGGACTCTGGAAAGACTGTGCTATCCTCTTGTCCCCTAACCCTGGGCTACCTCCTAAGCAGAATTAACCCACGCACCTTAGCAGCTTGCCATGGGGACATTGTGGGAGTTCCCTCAGGCTACAGGAGACATTGCAGTGCTAAGGAATCCGCTGGGTCTTGGTACAGAAATGTTACTTGGGAGAGGAGATCAAGCGGAGAGCTACTACTGTGCAAACGCTTGTAAAGCCCTTGGGTACTGCCAAAAGAGACCAGTCCCATCCAGCTGCCTCTGAGTGGCAAAACTGGCCCCATCCGAAACTGATTGAGAAGGAAGGGTTCTCTCATTTAGTCCTGTCTTTGGCATTTATTTCTTCCTCAAACCCACTACTCTGGCTGCTGTCAGCCTTTCCTGAACTTCAGAACTACTTTTTAGTTATGTGGCACTGTGCTTATTGGTGACACAGGTATAGAGGTACCTCGTGGTATCTCATCTGTTGTAACATCTGCAAAGGCAGCTCTTAAGGGAGTATTTCACTTCCCCTTTCCTTGATCTGTGCCTGGGAATGTCTTATAGGAGGCAGACCCCTGAGAAAAGTATCTCCTGATAACTCTAAGCATATGGGGAGGTAACAAAGTGTATTTTCTGGGTTTTGTCACCTATGCACAACACGCTGGCAGGAAGAAGATGAGACACAAAATGTTACCGTGGATAAATAGAGCTTCGCTCTTTGCAGTAGCTGCCAGGCAGCTCATGGCTCCAATTCTCCCTTTGCATCCTCATTCCCTGCTGGCACGGCATCTGTGCTGAGTCTTTCAGCATTCTAAGTTCCCTATTTCTGCAACCTTTAGCCAAACTACATGACAGGAGATACATTCTTATTAGTGCTCTAGTTCCTAGTTTGGCAATTTTTGGAAGATGTCCAGAGGACATGTTAAAGGACGAGGAAATGATGTGGTTTCATTACTCAGGTATTACTCTTAATTCCACTGATGTCTTGGGATTACGAGGAGCGAAGTTTCTTTGCTGGTGAGTGCTACACAAATATGTAGGATAACATTTGCAATAAGGAGGTGATGGAGAGAAGAGGAGACACAGATAAGGGAAGCTGTTTAGAGATGGCACAGTAAGTGATTAAGGAACTTGCCCAAGGTTGAAGAAAGAGATCGTGTGAGAGCCAGAAACAGAGACGATGTCTTCTGAGTCATAAAACACGAGTTTACTCATCTGAATTTTTCCCCATTGCATAAATACCAAGGAACTCGTTTGCGATGTAACACACACAAGTTGCTTAAATGCAACTGAACGCAGTAAACAGAGGGGTGGTTTCATGAGCTTGAAGGAAGGAAGACCTTCGTCTTACAGAGGGTGAAAAATAAATTACTTCTTTGCAAGGAAGGCATTGGCTGGGCAGTGTCACTATTGTGCTTGGTTCCAACAGGGAGATGACTCAGTACTGCTGACACTGATGCTGCTGTTGGTCTCCCTTGCACATCTGACTTCCTTGCTTTGGGCAGTTTTTGCAACTGCACCCGTCCTCCGCAGGCCTCCAGCCCATTTAAAGTCTCCACAACCATCCCCAGTCAGAGTCTCCATGGCCACAGTCAGGTCAGGAGGGAGCTGTGTGAAAATACCGCTGTCTGCTACATGTACGGTGCCAGGGGAGGCTTCCAGCTCAATGAAATCCTTGCAATTTACAGTAAAGAGAAGCTGGAAGAGGGTGTCAGGAGGGAATTGCATTGCAGAGCATTACAGCTTGAACTGGGAGTTTCTCCTCTGGAGACCAGTTGTGAAAAAAACAACAGAGGATCATCTTGCTTCCTCGTCACAAGAGGTCAGGCAAGGCAGAGAGTTGGCGTCAGCCTCAGCCAGAAGAAATTAGCAAGAATTAGCAAAAAATCCAGTGTCCATAAGTAACCTTTACAAAAATTAAGACCCTTATGGCACCAAATAAGGCTACCCAAGAGGACTTTGGAAACATCAGCACAGTGCCATGGGCAAACAAACAGCTAATTCAGTCACTAAAGAGATCTGATGCTTTCTGGGGAGGCGCTGGGAATTGCAGAGGTGGTATGACATAGGGTGGTAAAGAAAGAATCAAAGCTGGAGCAGAGGGTCCCACTGTGTAGGAAAAAAGCTCCAGTTGGCCAGAGTCTGACTGTTTGCCCTGTCAGCCTCTAATCTGGCAGAGTTCTCTCAGCTCTTTCTTTAACTTGCATCATTTAACCTATTTGTTGAAGACAATGTGGCTGCATCTGGGCTTGAGTATAACACACAAACAAAATGCTCTGCTGCACTGCTGTCTTGAAGTGCTTCCCAAAAACACTAGAATGAGCCTCTCTGGCATTGCTTACACTACAGTTTTGCTAAACATTTCCCACCAGTCCACATCAGCTGTCACAGAGAGACAGCAACAGTGTGGACTCTTGAGCAAAGCAGACTTTGAATTTGCATATTAAAAGTCTGAGTCCATAAGAAAAGATTTTTAGTAGGCTTAAATGTATTAGGAGCTTAACTAGCATTGATTTGCCCATTCTAGAAAGAAAATCTGTACCTCAGAATCCATCTATAAGTTTCTAGAAAAGTAATTTGACTTTCAAAGTAGCACCTTTTCTCATCTCCAGTGGGACTTGCACATGTCCAGAACTTATGAAAAAGCAATATATTCCTCTGAAGGAGGCCAAACCTAAACATTTATTAACATAACTTTAAACATCCACATTTGCAAGATGTTGACCTTCCTCTAAAATAATATTTTACTAACCAATTTTTCTCATTGTCTAAAAGTTATTTATGCAGTGCTCTTTAATAAGTTGGGTGTGAAATAGGTCACACCAAAATTGTGAAATCGGGTGAATTCACACCCAATAGGTTGAGTGTGAAAATGAAAACTGTGTTAAAACAAACCTAAAAAAAAAATTATTGAAAATTTTGGTCTGTTTGGGTGGTTCCTGCAATTTGTCTTTTTGTAAAATGGCTTCTTGCCTGAGGAAAAATTTAAATGCTCTTAGTTTTTGAATATTGTCCAATGAAAATTTCTGAAGGTTATTTTTTTCCACTTGAGAACAGAAACATGTCCGCTCCATGGTCCCCTGCCCAC
This sequence comes from Eulacestoma nigropectus, assembly GCA_013397775.1. Lineage (NCBI taxonomy): Eukaryota > Metazoa > Chordata > Aves > Passeriformes > Eulacestoma > Eulacestoma nigropectus. The sequence goes on along the minus strand of VZTE01004108.1, from coordinate 93,612 downwards.
AGCTGTTAAAAGATATGTAAAAGCACAGAAAGGAGCCCAACCCAAAACAGTAGTTATTAAACTTCCCCCTTCCTCTTATTTTGCAACAACAGTTCAGAAACATGCACAGTTAACTTTTCATCATGAAAACTATTCTCATCTAAGTTGCTAATACACCCATAGAACTGATAAGCTAAGGATATTTCCTGGTTTTTTATTATTTCCACTATTTATTTCCATGCCAAGCAGAAGCGTGTTCTCTCTACCCACTTTGAAATTCACACTCAAAGGTGCATTACCTGTAGAAAGGCAGGCTTTAGGAGGTTATTTTTCTTCTATATTTTTGTTCTGTCTAATGCTTTGCTGGTTATAGAAAGATGTTCAAGAATCTGATCACTCAGAGTGCTCTGAAAGAACTTTTATTGGTAACAACCAAGGCTAATAGGCCAAGGCAGCACATAAACAAAAAATTTCTTCTTTTAACATCAGAATCCCTGAACAAAGGGATCTATTGATCTTCTGAACTATAATGCAGAGCACTCAGCTTTCTGTATGTTACCTACAAAAGCTGCTCTAACTTCCCGACAGGAAAATGATGCCAGACTGACTTCATAAGGCACCCTAAAAATGGTTTGATCTCTTACGAAAACTGGAAATTACAAGGCTATTCTTAATACTGTTATAAATATTACTAATATTCTCTTTTAATAGTCTGCTAAGAAAATTCTGTATTATCTTCCTCCGGTAGCTCTTACTGAAGCAGCATTCTGCAGGTCCTTACTACATAAGCACACTTTGGTAGTGGCAGGAAGAGGATTTGGAGCACAGACACCCACACCACTACAGGACCCCAAGAGGACCTCTCTCAGTGGGAGCTCTGTTTCTGCTCAACTCTGCTGCTCTTCAGTCTCATGAGCATTGCTGGTGTTGGCCTTGCTCGAGTGAACTGTCCCCCAGCTGACTCCCTGCGTTTGAGCACGAAACCACCCAGCCTTGCTGTCCCAGGGACCGTGATGTGCCATCTCAGGGCTGTGTTACTTGGGATTTGACAAGTTTGGTAGGACTGGCCACACTGAGTCTCAACCAGGTGAATAAGTGACAGCTCTGCTACCATGGCAGGTGCTTGTGTTCTGCAGGGAGTGAGGCCTGAGAGACGACATCAAATCTCCTGTTAGCCTGATATCCTCTAAATGACAATGGCCAGTAGCAGCAGCCTTGGGAAGAAAAGGAGAAGAGAATAACAACATGCTAAGTATGTAGTAATGGTTTCCCAGAGTCTTGCCAGCAGGTTTTCTGCAGCATCCAATCTGCAGCTCAGGGTTCTAGGATGTGAAAATACAGGAGTTTGTAGTGCATCTACCTGGTTAGATCCTGGCACTGACACTTTTCTGTGTGAAAGAACACAATTCAGCAAGAAGCAAAATACAGATGTTTCTTTCTTCAAAAGTTAAATCAGGCTTTTAAATACCAGAATCATTTGATGTAAGCCTGGGGGATTTTATGGAAAAAGAAACTAAAGAGAAAGAAAGAGGGAACTTAGCAGCCTGCCCTGATCTCATATTCCCTTGTCTGCATTCCACCCATTTGACACTGTTGAGCTGAACTGGTATCAATAATGTGACAAACTGCACACTGGGTGAGGTTATGCCAGTAGTACAGGCAGTCATCTTTTCTTAGCAAAACCATTTTCAGAGGAACAAGAGGAAGGACTAGGAAGACCTTTGTAAAGTGCACAAGTATATCAGTGCTTTTATGGCTTGGTTACTGGAAGCCCTACACATGTTTCAGTTGATAAGGCAATCACAAGGTTTTCATTCTCATATGAGTAAGAGTATTTAATCTTTGCAGCATGAAGTCCCGTGTGCTAAATTAAATTTCCTGCCAGCTCAGCAAGCAGTTTTGCTACTTTGAACTGCATTGTGCATGATTTCCTTTCATCACAGGATGCATTCTGTCTTGAGCATCAACAGCCAAGAGGGAAAAGCCCAGTCTGCTCCAGCACAAGCATCAGCATGCTGTGGTATTCAGAACCACCATCCACCAGCAGGCAGCTGGGTGAGATGCAGATGACCAAGCAGAGGCACCTGTAATGGGGACGAGTGTGTCTGAATGAGTCACTGCAGGCTACTTTAACTGTCCATGGAGATAAAAGGCTACTTGGTGGCACAGTACAACTCATCTGATGGAAGTGCCTGGCTATCCTAAAAATGCCTCTTTCTCTGCATTGGTTTTCAAGGATGTGTGGAAAATTAGCTCAGGTGTAGACAGCCACATTGCAAATCTCTGTGATCAGGAGGGAAGAATCTGACTTCCAGTTTCCCCCCAGTTCTAGCTAATAGAAGCCTTTGCCACAGTAGATTTGAGGAGGCTCCTCTAGGTCCCCTCCTGCAGCTCACTTATCTATGAGTATGTTGCAAAATGCTTCATGCTTATAGGCTAAATTTTGCTATTTCATTCCAGAGTTACCTAAAAACATAAAGCAGAGAAAGCTGGTCATATTTTTCTTTCAAGGGAAGAGAAGGAAGAGGGGGAGAAACTAATGTGATTATTGGAAAAGCAGAGGTGGGTTTTTTTTACATCATATACCCTCAACAAATTTAAAGCATTGCATCTTGGTAGAGTTCACCAGATGTTTGTGCTGATTTTGTAACAAAGTCTTATCTGGTTTAATTCTTTGTCAAACTTTCCTTCTTCACATTTTTACTGTGTAAGACTGGGTGACAGTTGTGATTACCAAGATTTTCAATGATCAGAATGGATGTTACAGTACAAAGCAAAAGGGAGAGTGGGGTCCCCCGTTGTGAGGGAACAGAAATTCAGTTTCCTTTTGGTTAACTCCATTCACAACTCAGCCCCTTCCCAGCTTTTCTTGCATCATTTGGAGTTCATAGCATTTTAGCGATTTGCTGACACAAGTTCAAAAGTGCAGGGATTTTGGCTATTAAAATCAAACTCAAAAATATACTTTTCTTTGTTTGACCAGTGAAATGTGACAGGAAGATGAGTTTGACATACAAATCTCAATTCCTCAGTATCTCAAACTCTAGCCTTACTTGACCAGAGTAACTGAACATACCTGAAGAAGAAAAGTTTCATTTGCTATAAGAAGGAATTAAATGTAAATAATATACAGACACTAGGTTTTGGCAGGCTATTGTCTTTCCTAATCCTCAGTATTTCCCCAATTACTATACAGCCCAATCGTTCTACATAAGTTGTTTTTATTAACGCTATAAGAGGCCATCTGTCTGCAAATACGCAGTCAAATAATAGAAACCAACAGAAGAATAATCAAATTCAGCTACTGACAGATCCAAAAGATTTGTGTGCAGAATAAATATTTACTTTTTAGGCACTTCAATATCATTCTGGGAGTTTTCCAAGCATTTATCATTTCAGGGTGGCAGGGAACGGTAACAATTCTTTCTCCACCCACTTCAAGAATTTTTACTTTCAATCACCAAAGATGATGTAACATGAAGCCTTTCCAATCTGCATCATGTTATCACACCCCCAAAATACTGAGCGTGCTGTGATTGTTACAAGATCATAGAAAAAAAACCCAGCACATTTTGACCTCCAAAATTTTGACTCTCTTAGAGGTGTCTTGTCTAAAAGATTAGAGTTGCTCTACAAAACTATGGCTGCAAAAATAGGCTGGTCCTCTAAATCAATGTAGATGGATTTGGTTTAGCAATCAAAACTAAAATACTTGGATTAATTGGACAGTTTTTGCTGAGAACTCTCCCACCAGGCAGCTTTTCCAACCACTCTGCCCCCAGCCTGCAGGGGGTTGTGACTCATATGACACAAGGTGCTATATTTTCTAGCAATGGCCAGCAGGTTGTTCTGTGCAGCATCCTCATTCTTCTTCCTCTTCTTCCTTGTTTTCAATGGGAATATTGAATAGGACAAACAATGCTGATTTAATATGAAAGCTCTCAGAGGAAGCTCCTCTGCAACTTGGTGTGTTTAAAAAAAAA
>VZTE01004108.1:62005-89643 GCA_013397775.1 Eulacestoma nigropectus | reverse complement strand
AGTTTCTTCTCCCAGGTAACAAGTGACAGGATGAGAGGAAATGGCCTCAAGTTTTGTCAGGGGAAATTTAGATTGTATATTAGGAAAAATTTATTCACCAGAAAGGTTATCAAGCCATGGAACAGGCTGCCCAGGGAAATGGTTGAGTCACCATCCCTGGAAGTGTTCAAAAGCATGTGGATGTGGCACCTGGGGACATGGTTTAGTGGTGAACCACAGCTGGGTTAATGGTTGGGCTTATGATCTTAGAGGTCTTTTCCAACCTTGCCAACCCTGATATTGTGCTGTTATTCCCTTCCATCCAAAGCTTCCATGGGGACAGAGAGGACAGAGAGGTTGAAAAGATCAACTAGAAGGTTGCAATATGTCTCTGAGCAATGAGCATAGCAAAATGCATGCAAGTGTGGAAGAGAGTGGCTTCCCTTCATGTTCAAGAGTCTAAGGAATGATAATGATCCAACAGTGTGTAGCTGTTTTCCAGCTGCTCCTCACCTTCCATGTTTCACCGCTGCTCATCCCCATGCCTGAGAGAGGAATACCCACCTACCCAGGGGGCTGTTGCTGCACTGCTTACAGACAGCTGTACAGCTGTGCACTTCCCACTTTGCCACATGCAGGCTACAGCTCCCAGCCTGTCAGGAGGGCACTTACTCGTGTCTGGCCCTGATGCTGGCAGGAAAACATCCAGAAGTGTTACAAGCACGTGTGATTGCTCTGTTACCTTGATTTTCACCAACTTGCCTCAGAACTGAATTTGCCTCAGTGGCCATAATGATTCTAAGCTGTAATTGTGGGTTTTAAATAAGGTGTCAAAATGTATCAAAAGCAGCTGAGCACATTGAAAGCCAATTAAATAAGATGATGAAAGATCTAAAGAGTTTTATGAAAATAGACTAGATTGCCTCTTGAATGATTATCTCTACTTGAATACAGAGATGCTTTAAATAAAACTTGTCTTTCTTAGAAAACGTTGCCTTCAAAATAAATTTCTGGCTCTTAAGAAAATGAAATTACAGGAGGGATATCTTTTCGTAAGTATCTTATCATCTTATCTGTAGAGTTATGATATACTGAGAACAATACCACAGTAACTAAAAAGGTACACATGTAGCAGGTTTGTATAAAAAAATACATAAATGTTTGCAATATGGTCTGAAGTACTATCATTACTGCTTAGGGAACAAAAACTTTTCACCAGGGATAACTACAGCTGCCAAAAATCAACTATTATGTAATAGCTGGGGGAAAAAAAGAGTGAAAGAGAGAGAAGGAAAAAAACCCCACTCTGCATCTCCTCATGGTCCCTGGAGTATCTATCCAGACCAGATGTTAGGAGGGAAGGATGTGCTTGTACTGCCTGCTGCACAGCAAATGATTATGCTTTTTGCAATAGGATAAGTAAAGAGGTGTCAGAAATGCTGGGGTACTCATTCTCGTGGAAAGCAGTGGGCAGGACGAAGCTCCTGTTCTTAATTGTAGAGCTCACCTTCAGAGGATGAGGGGCCAGTTCCTGGCTGGGATGTTTAGTAAATTGACTCCTCTCTTTTTGTGCCTTGGCCACCTCAATGATGGCTTAAGCCAAATTGAAATTATGCATTATTTGGAGTCATGTTAAAAATGGACTCATTAATCTTAAAATCACAACAGTCATGTTAATAGATACCAGTTATTAAATGTTGCTGTACAATAATATAGTTGTTATAAACTACATTTGTATCTGCTTTGCAGATAAAAAAATAAGTGCATTTGGAAAACAGTTCAACAACAACAAAAACTCCACTAATAAAACATATTCCACTTCCTGCTTAAGCTATACTGTCCTAAGGCACTTACCACCCACATAGCTCAGCAGAGAGAAGGCAGTGAACTTCAGAGCTCAGAGAGGGACAAGCAATAAAAAATGCTCTTCAGCTGTTAAAGCCACACACCATTTTGCTCGGCCTGAGAAAAGGATGGACAAGTAGCAGGAGAGTTAATGTCAGGAAATAATAATAACACTAATACTTCACTAATTACTCTTTTCCTCTGCACTCGATCAAAAGTGAGATTAGAAGTGCAGCTAACCAAAATATAAACCCCCCAAAATTTATGTTAAGAATAAGAGGATACATCTGTTTCCTGCCTTAGCCAGATCTGCTCACCCCGCCATCAGAATAGCTGCACCGAGACGCGAAGTTCCGAAGATTAAAGCTGAGGGCCACTATTTTTACTCAGAAGAGCTCCAGAATATGCGTAAGAGTAGTTTATTATGTCATCACTGCCTGTGACAATGCAGAAGTGCTGCCAAATGGGGAAACTCCTAATTGTGAAAAGCTCATTTGAGTGAATGCGAGTAAGAGATTAAGGAAATATCTGTCCCAAAAGAGTTCTTTATGCCATTTCTGGAAGTCAAAAAGATGAGCTTACCATGGATTTAAGTAGGTACAGCACTGACATTTGGCTTTAGCGGGACTTTGCCAGTTTCTCCAATGTGTCTCAGCTCCTACAGTGGAAAGTCTTTTCAGAATTGTAGCTCTGGAAAAAGAGACATTTTGAAAATGGACTCCTTCATTTAATTTTTCTTTTACTTACTTCCAGTTTTGGCCTGCTGGCAAGATTTCTTAAAAGATGAAAATTGCTAGCAAAAACTATCAGAGTGGGAATACCTAGTCACACTGACAACTTATAACCATCTGTTACTGGTTACTCATGAGTGGTTGGAGTCCCCTTTGTGCTAAGCACTTCATGTATGCACAGCAAATGAAAAAGTGCCTGCCCCAAATAGCTCAGAACAGACAGAGCTAAGATTTGCCCTAGACTGCAAGATGTACATGGCAGAATTGGGAAATGAGCCCAGGTTCTCTCATTCCAAATCCAATTCCAATTCATCTTTCTAGATGAAATGGATTGGACACTGTCCTATGTCTGTAAGGAAAAAAGTTCTGCACCACTGACAAATACACACAGGGTTTTGGTAGTCTGTGGCTAAACACGGGAGGATGTCCCAATGCTGTGAAGGAAAAGGCTAAATTATTGTTAAAGCTGAATGAAGGTGGAGGCTCTGATAGTGCCCATACTGTTCAGAGTGACAGCAGCAGAAGTAATCACTTTGTTCCACACAGGCTTCTCTCCCTGTGAAGCCTCTTGTCCTAAAGGAAATAATGGTGTGGGTTTTGTCATCCTTTTGCCCCCTTCCCTAATATAAGCCCCATGACTTTCTGTCATTCTAGCAAGTTTCTATCTTCAAAATGCCTGAACCAGGTTTCTACAAATCAGAAAAACATTTGGAACTCTTTTTAGTTGTCTTGTTTGAGTTTTGGTGGGGTTTTCATCCAATATCTGAGAATCTGATTGGGCAGAGTTCTGAGTGGGGAGGAAGAAAGGGAGAAAAGATCCCTGCTCAAATAAACAGCCTGTTCCTGCTCCTCCTTGCCCAAAAGATCTGCCAATATCACAGCATCTTTGTTGTAGATCTCCATAACATCTTGAACCATTAATATACAGCGCCTGGTGTTACTGCACTCCTAACTCACACATTCAGTTGGATGGAACAAATCCCAGATCAGGTATATTCCTGTATTACTGTTATATATGCCCCATTCCCTGGCAGTGCTCAAGGCCAGGTTGGATGGAGCTCTGAGCTACTTGGTCTAGTGAAAGATGTTTCTGCCCAGAGCAGGGGGGTTGGAACGAGACACTCTTGAAGGTCCCTTCCAACCCAAACCATTCTATGCTTCCGTTGGAGGCTCAGAGGCTGGGAGGTGCAGGAAGTCCGGAGAAGCCATGTGCAGGAATTGCAGGTGTTGGTGCAGCGATTCCTTCTGTAGCAGCCAAACAGCAGGAGCTGTCATGTGCCCAAGGAGACAGGTCTGTGTTTGTCCTACTGATCTGCAAGCAGGTCTGTTTCTCATAGTCATTCCATACAGGAACAGAGGAGGTCACAGCTACTACTGCAGGCCAGGACCTGTGGCAGCGACCATGTAGCTGCTCTATGCTATGTGTGCCTCAGCGTTGCAGCACCACCAATTCTGGAGCCCAGGCGGTCCTCACACAGAGTTCTTTTGCCCCAGCTTTGGAAGGAATTAGTTTTTGGAACCAAAAGGCTCTTAACTGTAATGTAAATGAAAGACCATGGAAGGTAGTGCCTGGGTTTTTGACAGCATGGTTCACAGTGGTTACTTTTCTCCTTTCAACGGAAGCGATGTAATTAGGGAAAGCATAGTCAGATCGAGTTTGCCTTGCAGGAGACAGAATTACAGTGATGAAGCACATAACAGAGCAGTGGAAAATTAGCCCTCCTCCACAGTTCATGCAGCACTGACAGTGTCAGCTTCGAACTATTCTGCAGTGTATTTTGAATAACACATTACATATGCGCCTGGAATAAAACACAGGAACCTTAACACTACATTGATTGGATTTTGTAAGTGGTTAACTCATAAATCCTCTTAACAAAACAAATGCATCCAGGCTAAAGATTGAGGTTGGTTTTAGGATTTTTTTTTTTTAAAGTCACTACCGCCAGATTTTAACTGTAAGGGAAGGTGTTACATGTGCGGTTTCTAATGTTACTGCTCAGCCTGCAATGAGATTATGGTATTGTTAAAATGAAGGAATTCCTGTTCCGTGGTGTTGTTTTTGGCTGATCCTGTATTGTGAGTTAACTTCATGTGATGTATTTTCTTTAGAACAAATTTCCTTCAATTCATCAGCAGAGTTCCAAGCTGCTCTGCTAAGAGTTTGTGACATTTTTTTGGAAGTAGTTATGAACTCACCAATGCAAAGTTAACAGATTGTCGAGGACACTCCCTTGGGAATGATGTTTCCAATTTTTCTTTATCCTTTATCTTTTGTTTATACTCTTTTCCCTTTAAAGACTATATCTTTCCAGCCCAGAAAAACTGTTGTGTGGAGCTTTTGACACAATCCTAGAGAGCACCAGAACAACCCAGAGCAGAGAAGAACATTCTAATTATCCACTAGAATGGAAGCCTTGAGCAACAGAGATTCAAGAGCAAACCTTCGGTCTGTTCCTGGCTTTCTCTCAGACACATTGGATAATCATAGTCAATGAATTACAGTGGGGTATTTCAGACCCAACCATAAAGACAACCAGCAAATTATCAGTGAGGCAATTGGTGCAGGACCAGCAGGTCACCTGGGGAATTACCTCTCAATAAAAATAGGTTTGTGTTCCTATGCTTCACAAAGGGCAGAAGCAGCCAACACACAGAGTAAAACTGGAATGAGCTATTTGACAGAGTATTCTGGATCATGACAAGAGTATGCCATTAAGTATTTAGTCAGGGAAAAGAGGTATGTGATTGTAGGTAACATAGCTAAGTCATCACTCTTGGTAATTACAGGTAAGAAACCAGTATACTCAGCCAAGCAGTGGAGAAAGATGGATTAAAATAATATGGTGTCAATAAGAAAATGAAGTGACAAATTCTTTTGCTTTCAAGCTAAAGAATGCTTGCTCTTTATTTTGCTTTGAAGATCTTTATATTTTATACAAATGGACAATTTTGAAAAATTCTGACTGGCTCACTTAATACAAATGCCTGTCCAAGTCTCTTCAAATCCTTTAAGAAAGGCAGAGGGGACTAGCAAGATGAAAAAACCAATGGAAACAGTTAATGAATGACCTTGTCATATAGTCCTGTTCAAACATACACTTTCCTTAACAAGTGCAGCTTTGAATTGGATACGGAAAGAAATATCCCCCCTGAAAAGTAAGATTCAGCTCAGCCTTGAAAGCTGCTCTCTTTAATGTGGCAACAACAGGAATACAAGAGCTTCACATTCCCCTTTTATATGTTTAACCTTTGACAAAAAGGTTAAACACTTTCCTCACAACTGACTCACATCAGGAAACGCAAGAGCTCTACTCTCCAGATGAAGCCTGGCTAGCTGAAAATGCAATGTCAGCATCCAAGTGCATTAAGACAAGGATTCCTTGTGCAGTTCCTAGTACTGCTACAGGGGCAGGAAGTGGGTCAGCAAAAGGGTCTTTTACAGACAGGAGGGAGATGAAATGGTGCCGGGAACAATAAGGAAGTTCAGGGTGGAGGGAGAATTAGCTCCAATTACAAACATCTCACTGAGATATATTTTAAACACGTTGATGTATTAAAATCCCCCTAGCAACATAGCAGGAAAGTTTACAAAACACTGAACGGAGTATCTGTGAAAGCTTTCCGTGTTTTCCACTCTTTCTGTTATGGATATTTTAGGGCTGGATTCTCATCTGGTGTTAATACGCCTAATTCCCTTCACTTGGCTGATGAACGTAAGCTCAAGTTTGGCTGGATGTGTTGGTTTTTTCATTGGAAGACTGGTGGCCAAACTCCTGAACCATAGCAGCTCCACAGTCAATCAATTCTGCACGTACTTGATATGTCAAAAATTCAGGGCTGGGGACCAGATAGGGCCATTGATTCTTAGTGCCCTAACTGGCTAGAGGTGTCCAAATGGATAAATCCAGGCCCTGTCAGGTGGGACAGAGCTGCCTATGGAATGCTGAAGAGTGAATGCTGGAGGAAATAAGGAAGTGCTGGGCAGGGACATCTGCCCAGGATAAAGCACAAAGAAATGATGGGATGTGAGTCCAAGGCTGACTCCTCACCTTATCTTAATATTCGGAGGGGTCACCTACACAGGTAAGAGTGTACCTGCATACCCACCATAGTGCACACCCAGGAGTGCAGTCCCTCTGCATGGAGCATGCTGGGGAATGAGAAGAGAAGAGAAATTGTTAGGAACATGGCAGTCAGCATCTGGAAGTAAAGTCTGCCTGCATCTATGGACAGACCACGGCTGGTATGACAGCCAGGCAACAGAGGTCCTCGAAAGGTCTTGGTGGGGGTAGATGGTGCTACTCCCCTTCCCCATACTCTGTGAGGGAAAGGCGAACGTGAAGAACCAAGCACTGTTTTCAAGATCAGATTCTCTTTGAGGTGACCCCTGAGCTTGCCATCTGCCCCAAATTAATCTCTCTCCTCTAGCCTCCACTGCTCTGTTCAACCTTCTTCCATCTATATCTTGGTCTGACTCATTCTTCCCTGGCAGAGGAAAACCCACTAGAAAAAATCATAGTGCTCCAGGGCTTTTTACTCTTTCAGGCTTCCTAGCTGCTGCACCTTTCCCTGCTGCTCACAACCAGCCCACCCCACTGCCCTGCTCACCCTTCTCATGACAACATATGGCCTTATGCAATCCGTGCTTTTGGTGGCAACAGCACGAAGGGGAACATTTCTCCTGCCTGAAGCCTGCATTTTAGGGTAGAAGGGTGAGCTGGCACCTCTGCTTGGCCTAGGACACAAAAGCTCTTGCAAACCACAGTGCAATGTAAGGACCTTAGGAAATGGTCGTGGCCAAGCTCCCGGTTCCCTTCTGCACAGTGAGGCAATTGTGAAACTCTGTAGCTCAGCACAGCATGGGATGGTGTCCCAGTGTTGTCCAAAAGTACTCCCTCTGAGACAATGTGCAGAGAGGATGTGAGGAAGAGGCCATTCCAGAACTCCCTTGATTCAGAAGGAACAGAATTGCTTGTCACAGCAGCACGGACCCCTTCAGCTAATTTGGTGTGGATGTAGGATTCACAGCATATTAGGGCATGGAAATGGAGACTTCTCTGGATTGAATCTACAAGGAAGTGATCCTAAACCATGAAATAAAACTGTAGAATAAAATCAGATCTCTAGGTGTCATCTGCCCAGCATATCTAGGGATTACAATGCCGTCCTGCAGGTCTATCTCCTGCAGCCCTCATTATGTGTGCAATACAGCAAAGGGTAAATCCTAGCTCTGGAACCTTGTGAGACTTCTCCCTTTAAGGGAAGCAGAACCTGGCTCTTGCTAAGTGATTCAATGTCCCTCTGACACCAAAGCCATGCAAATGAAAAGGAACGCGACTGCATTTGAAGATTATTCAAAAAAGAGGAGTTTTCTTGGGCACTGGGATGAAGAGGTGAACAGGTATTGCCAGCACACTGATCTGCAGCACCCGTTGCATTGCACAGTGCTAACAGGGGACACAGCCACCACCTCGGTGTCCCCCAGCAGATCCACCCTGCAGTAAACTACAGGCTTATACTGGCTTTACAAATGGCACCATGGTGGCAACTACCGTATTCCAAAATCACCACATACCCAGGCTCCAGCGTTTTGGTGTCAGCTGTGCCCATCCTGCCTCTCTCACAAGAAGCGTTTTGAGCCAAATATTTTACATGAAGTCCACAGCATCTGCCACAGAGATTGTCATAGTAACGCTGCGTTTCCTGCAGCTTGGTATACGATGCAGCAGGCACCAGGTGGCGATATCATTACAAGATTAGCTGCGACATTACAAAACCGTGTTGTAGTAGAAGCGTTAAAACTGTTACATAGACACTGTCATATATCATTATTGATCCAAAATGAAAATTTTATCACTCTCTAGCAACTGCCTGATTTTTCATGCACTGACTTCCTGATCCTCTGCAACGGGATGGGTTTGACCTTTAAAAGACCAAAAGAGAGCTTACGTCGGTGTGGGATAACTGACAGCTTTCAGCAGGAATTTCTGAGGCAGATTCTGAGTGGGTTTGCTCGTGCTTTTGTGTGCACACGCACATGTGTGTTTCAAAGAGTCAGAATAACTTGTGAACAAAGAGTCAGAATAACTTGTGAATGGGCAGAACGAACTCCTGCCCTGCTCGTGGAAATGGTAGGCACTGTGCACCACTGTACTCTGCAACAATTCTCCACTGGGGGAGAAAGGGGGGGAAAGGAGTTGGTAGAACAGTCATGTAAGGGCTGACTCAGTGAACAAATGCTCACTTAGTGGAACAAGCAGAAGAAAGTAATAAGACCTTAAGGAACATCCCAGCTTGATGACTGGAATAGCTGGCACCAAGCACTCAGACCTGCAGCAGTAATGGGCTCTCCAAGTCAGAATCAGGAGCAAACAGACCTCAGGCCTGTTTCTCCTCTCATCAGGAGTAGCAGATTAAAGTCAGCAGAGCTGTTCTGACATACATTCCCATATCTGGTTGCCAGATGGGAAATAAGTAACACATTTTTAAGAGTGAGAGTGACTAACCATTGGAACAGACTAGCAGGGGAAGCAGCAGATTCTCTGTTTCTGAGCCCAAACTGGATGCCTGCTTTGTGCAGGCTGTGTTTTAGGGAGACACACAAAGCTTATTGTGAGGACAGAAGCCTAAGGTCTGTGATTAGAGAACATACTATTCAATCTGGCTCTTAATTCTATTAATCTGTAACAGTCCAGAGTCTGTAAGAGGAGAACTGGGCCCTGCATTATTGTTTCCCAAGTGGGTGCATGGACCAAGCTTCTGGTGTATTTGCAATGCAGAAATCAAAGTTAAATTTTTTAATAACTCATCTACTGGTGTAATCATATAATTTGAAATTCACATTAGCTCATCTAAATTGGTTATAATAGAAGTTAATTATCTTCCTGTTTTTTGGAATTAGTACCTTTGCTCTGTGTTGTGATTTTGGATAAGCAGGATAACGCTTAATTTACATGCAAAATCAGTGACCCCAGCTCTTCTGTTTTACTATTGCATTTCTGCTGGTTAATCCCACTTAAGACTCCAGCCACGTTTCAGGAGATGGACAAAACTTGTTGAGGTAGAATTTGCCTCTCTCTGCAATAAAGTACAATTTTGAAAGCTCAAAATATGTATTATCAATATCAAAGATTCATTTCCACATCAGCTCTTCCAGATAGCAAAGCCTGTGAGGTAGTTAAAAACCATTTCTTATCAAAAAGACATATAATTCTCTCCAAACAATTAATACAGTTTGAAAATGTTTGTCTTTGTGTCCTCACATACACTGTGGTACAAGAATATCCAGTGAAGATGGGTCCATGCTGCTGTAAATAGCAACTGGTAAAATTGCTTCAGGAAACTTCATCAGCTGAGTTTTGTAAAAAGTTCTAGACAAATCAGCTTTTGATAAATGAGCTAAATTGTGCCTACAGTTTCACTTCCTTTTAGCAACAATGAACATGCCACCAGCCATAACATTTTGCACTGGTTCAATTGATCCTGACGGTCTGGTGCATGGAAGAGGTGAGATACAATATCTCTAAACTGTGACATTTTATTCTTGGTGTTTCATTATTATTCATTCAGTATTCATTGCAAGGCATCTCATCTTGATGAATGCAGTGGATATTCATGTGGATTTCCCTCTACTTCAATTAAAACTGTGTTATAATTCACAACTGGCATAACTGATTGAAATAATGCTTCCTTTTTCAACCACATAATCTATTCATTACAAAAGTATGTAACAGCCTTATTGTCTGCTCATTAAGAAGTTGCATGAAAAGAATAGACCAGAACTCTGTTTCTTGAAATAAAAGAGATTAAAAGCTTATTTTCTTCTGCCATTTAAATATATAGACGGATGTGAATATTTGTGAATTTCCCATTCACACATGAGCCCATCTCCATCTCCAAGCATCACTGCACATAAAACCTCTTTTATTATTCTGTTCAGAAAGGAGCAGTCCAGAGCAGTCCCAAGATACCTTACTGAACTGTGTGGAAGAGAACACAGCACTTTGTGTTTGTCCATCCACAAGCTCCATTTCCAGTCACCGTGAGATTCAGTCCCTCATGTAAAACAGCTGAAGCTATTTGAGATCTCAGCTGCCTTCCACCTTTAGAGTTCAGCATAAAAGACAACTTCTGTACTGCTCCCAGGCAGACAAGCCTGCATTCCCAAAGGACTGACTGCACTAGAGAGGCTCCTCTCTGCCACCACAGGACCCAGCCTGTCAATACTGATGTTCAGAAAAAGCTGACTCCTTCCAAAACCTCAGCTTTGGATCCCAAGTGCGTTTTTCAAATTCTGAGATCAGACAAAGATCCACGTAATTGATGTCATTCAAGGGTTAAGTCGTGCTGTGGTCAATATGGTGAATGAGCCTACTTTTGGTCCCTATTTTACACAGTGCTGCAGAAAGTGGACTCTTCTGTTCTCAGAATTTCTACTCCTGCCTGCACATTTGCACTCTTGAGTCATTGCCCCTTTTCTTGAACAGTGTGTTTTTTTTCTGCTTCCAACAATAAACCAAACTAAGCACTTCCTCACAGTACTCTTCTAGTTTTACCATCTCCTTTCTTTACATTGAACAGGATTTAAAAATTTGTTCCAAATCCATTTTTGTCACAGTCTTGCACTGCACCAAAGTTAAAAGGTACATTTTCTGGGATAGGCAGATACTCATTCTCTTTTCAGTTACTGGTGCGCTTTGTAAAGCACAAACAACAGACAGCTATTTCAGCAGAGCCCAGATCAGACTGTTTTCCTGGAAAAATATATTACCAAGCAGTAACAAACACAGCTGTTTGGTTTTTGTTTTGGGTCAGGTGGTAGGAGATCTGAAATTAATTCAATCTCCAAGATTCAAATCCTGAATGAGCATAAATAATATGAAAATCTACCACTTGGGAAATTATAGTATATGTTCATTTTTCACTGCCTCTCTTTCAGGAACAAATTCTACTTGCTATTACACCAATGTGAATGCACAGCAATAGCACTGGTGGTGATCTTGCACTGAAGTACAGCCTTGTATGTGAAATTAGGGGATGGTCCTCCATCCTAAGGGGAAAGGCATTGTATGAAAAATGCTGACTACTTATTAACAGTGGAGTGCTGCAGGTTCACTAACAGCTGAGCTAATACGTATTTTCAAACTCCTGAGGATCACTTACTAACAAAGCTTTTAAATATATTTTAAGATACAAGTTAAAAAAATGGAAATCCTGAAGAAAGCATGTGTTGGTTTTTAGTATTTCTCCCCACTACTCTAAGTAATTTCTTCAAAATCCAGGAGAAAAGCACTGTCATGCACCCCTAGGTGCATGACTATGGGCTAGTCAGCTGTGTGATCTCTTGGACAAACCTCTGGCCTGAGGACCCCAGCAGCCAGACCCTACTGCCCCCCTGCCATGACCTCTCCTAACCTCACTCTCTGATCTCTCCATCCTGCCTCCTGTGCCTTACTCAAACTTCAAGCCAGGAAAGTACCACTCTTTGAGGCAGTCTTGAAAATAAATCTTGCAAGAGACTGAATGAAGCCTGTGTCAAAACAGTTGGCTTGTGCTGGTGAGTGTACTTTTGGGCCACAGTCTGTTTGCTCAGAGCTAGCCTCCAGGAGCCATGGCCAAGCTCTAGCTATGCTGGCAGAGCCCCTTGCAGATACTTGTCATACAAGGACTAAAGGAGTTTCCCTGAAAGCTTAACTACATCAGGATGCCTTCCTCCCCACGCCTCCAGACAAACACTGTAGTATAAACCTGCCCTCAATCCATCTGCGTCTTCCCGTGAACACAATAGCAATCACTTACAGCTTTTCCCCACTGATTTAATAGAGATAAGCTGGGCTCAGAGCCCCAAGCAGGGCTTTGACTACCAGAATCGATGGACCCCAGTATCACCAAGCAAAGGCGTGTGTGGTGGGATGGGAGCACAGCTAATGCACAGACACCCTCTCCAGTGCAGTGGCAGCTGCTCCACTTGGGACTCAAATCTGAAATCTTTGGAGTGCTGCTCTTCAACTACGGATCGTTATTAATTAAAGAGGTAACTTTATGCTCCAAAAATCTCATTTCAACATGCAAATCCTCCTCCTTGTTCTCTGTTCCTCTTCCACCTGGTCCTGTCTTCACACCTTTGGCTCCTTATCTGAAATTGGCACCTAAGTTATTCTCTGTGAGGATGTAAGGGGGTCTTTTTCCTTCTGTACTACTTTTTTTCCTTTTTGGAACTACCCTTACCATTTCGCAGACAAGTTCCCAGCTCCAAAAGAACAGTGCATGACTGCTGTGGGTGTTACGTGAACGGAAATTACGTGGTTTAGATTTTTACTTGAGAATTCCAGACAGAGACAAAATGTTGCAAATAACCTTCATAAATCATTTTAAACAAAGCTCGGGAAATGCCATCATGATATAGCTCTCAATATCTAAAAAAGAAGTTCACAGTGTTCTATGACTCCTGTTAAGTAAGTATGTTTGCTTAAGATGTAGTTGAAAAAGTACTGTGTTACTGTTTACATTTTCCATTTTGTATCTCCTGTCCAGGCACAGCTCACTGCTGGCAGCTCTTAATTTGTACTCTGCAGTATTTCATCATCCAAAAAACAGTCCCTCTGGAGCTACGGAATAAATGGCTGGAGGGAGATAGGTACGAACCAAAACGTCTGGGGAAGGCTGAAGCGAAAAGCTGGTGACATCTATGGAGCTGTGGAATTACTGCAGTTTCCTTTGCCCGCCCCTTTCCTCAGTCATTCGGGATAGGGAACAACCCTTTACTCAGCGTGGGATTCCACACTTAAAACACTAGTCTGCTTATCTGCTGTCCTCACACATTTATTCATGTCGATAGAAAATCCTGCATAAGCAGATTACTGGTTTTTTTAAAGGAATGCTCTTTACAGATGGACAGCCAGACAGCAAAGAACCTGGCTTGTTTAGTCCAAGTCAGTGATGAGTACTGGTTGGGGAGGAGATACATTCTCTACTGTAAAATATCAGTTTTAGTAACCAGCTTTAAGGAAACAAAATTAATTTTACCAGCCAGAGATGTAGTTTCAGGACAGCAGCAGATGTCTTGTTACATCAACCTTTGACAACCAAAGAGAGGCTGAAACGAGATTTGAAAACAAAAACAACAACACTTAGAGCACAAGAGTAAAGTTTAGGAGTTTGTGATAATTCCCCTTACTGATCTGCCACTAGGCCTAAAGGCAGGGTGGTGGATGAGCTGGTTTTGAGCTGTTTTGTGAGCATATGCAGTTATAAAATTCTCTCTTGCATCATTGGTTTTAGATGAGGAAAATAGTTGTCCACAGTCAAGTCTGTTTGCTTGTATTTCTGCCAAGTTTTATACTGTTCAATAAAATCTCAGCTGTCTTCATAAAAAGATAAATTATACTTATATAGTATATAAAAGCAATAACAGCACATCCCACATTAATTTCAAGATGTTAGAAATAATTTATTTACCTATTTACACCTATTTTTACTTCTGTACCTATTGCTTAGCTGCCCCAGGAGGGCTTGGGTTCCAATACATCTATTTAGTGAAAAATGGCCTCAGTCTGGCGCTCTAATACAAGACAGAGAGAAAAAAATATTACCATCCTTTTTTCTTACCAGAAGGAACTGAGGGACATGGTAATTTGCTCATACGCTCCAGAGGTCTGTGTCAGAGATGGAATTTCAGTCTGGGTCTCTTGAGTCTCTTGCAGTGCCATCTCTAGTGTCTCAGTGAAAGCAGACTTGAATTTCTGTCACATTTGTGAAGGCAGAGGGCCTCATACAGGCCTCCTTCAGCTTCTATACATGACTGCAACACCTCCAAGAGTTGCTCTGAGTGACAGGAGGCACTTTCTTTCCCTGCTGGCAAGATAAGTGTGTTTATTATTTTTTCAACCTGCATTTTGGAAGGTTACTTATGCAGGCTTAGAAGTTCACATGTGACTCTTCTGTGCCAGTACTCAAGAGTCATGGTCCCTGCTGCTGACTATTTGCAGTGCTCTTTTGATCCACAGCTTTGAAGAGAGATCTATCAGAGAAGAGGGGGAACTGCCACAGCTGTCTTTTCTGTAAGTATTTATTTATGCTTACAAAACCAGATGGGAAAGGTGCCCATCCTGTGCTCTAGGCAATCCTGAAGATTATTTAAAAGCACAGTATAACAGAACGACAAAACCAGTAGATCCACACAGTACTAACCTTTGCTTAGAGCCTACATCAAAACTGAGAGAGTAATATGAAAGAGAGAGAGTATCCAGGCCTCTGGGGTGAAAAAAAACCCCATGCATCAAGAAGCAGTCATGTTTCTAAACAGCCTAGAATTTTCCAGCTCCTCTGATCACAACAGGTTGGGGAATTCTGCAAAAATATATGGTAGAAGTACCCAGGTCAAGCAGTCTGACCATAACAGAGCAGGTCCCAAGAACATCCAGAATGTGGTTTATCTGTGCAAATTGAAAAAAAAAAAAAAAAATTAAAAAAAACCCCACTAATTTTTCTTGATAACTGAAGAGCTTCTCAAAATTTCTGACCTGGAAGTAATCTGCTTATCGTTGGTCACACACGTATCAACAACTCCATATAAAAATCCCCCACTGAGTCTCTCTTGCTCATGCTCCTAAATGTACCAGGGATAAAATATAGCAACTTCACAGTCTCTGCTCTGATCCAGTACAATAGCATTCAAACACAGGATGCAACCATACACTTTAATGTCACTGGGGGAAAACAACAACAACAACAACAAAATACCAAAAATCAAACCGAGAAAAAAAGAAATTGACAAATGCATTTCACCCCGTCCCTCTCCTTCTGAGTCTTTTCTAATCACTCAGTGCCATTCACTGGAAGCTGTTGTTTTCTCCCAGGAGGTGACATCTGCCTTGAGAGAGCATTCCTGAAGTACCTTAAGTGGCTTTCAGAGCCAGAGGTGATGCAGGCAGAACAACCAGGAGGTTTAGAACACCTCATTGGAGGGGCAGCTGAGAGCTCAGAGTGCCTCAGGACACAGAATTACAGCCCTCAGACAGGAGGTAGGAACTGAGAACCAATTTTCAAATATTCCAGTGAAATCCCAGCCACTCCAGCTGCAATTCTTTGCCTTCCTGCAAAGTTGAATTGGCAGCCAAAAACTAACCTTGTACTGCAAGAAAATATGCTATTATTTTCTTCAAAAATCATGTCCTAGTTCATATTTTCCTTAGATGTTAGTTTTCTAGAAGGTCCAAGCTGGTTTCTGTAGTTATGGTAACTCTAAGCAAGCTTTTTGAAAAGTCTCTGCATTTGACATGTTGGAAAATATTTGGACAGCATGAAAGTTCACTGAATTTAGACTCTTATTAGACCTATTTAAACATCTCTAAACTGGTGACCAAATGCCCCTTGGGACGGAGAGAGTTTGCTAAAGTCATTGGCTTAGGTTTTGAAAGGCATTTTCCAGATAAAAATATAGTCTATCTTCAGATAAAAATACAGTCTATCTTCAGGCATCATGAACCACTTATGCTTGTGACAGAATCATAGGCTTCTGGAATTTTATGTTAACTATTCTTTTCCTCACAAGGCACAACCATTTCACCCCACCCAGGTTTCCAAACTCATATTAGCACTGTTCTTGTATATCTCGCATTCTCCCATTTGTCCTGCCACGTGTTCTGTTGGATTTCTCTCTGAGACTGCTATCGTGAACGTGGTAGATGAAGGGATTGCTTCAGTCTCCCGATGCCAAGAGCCCTGGCCTTTGCTCCTTCTCACCAATAAACTTCATGTTTTTGAACCAAACTGGAATGGTTCCAAGTCACATCAATGTTAATTTGTGCCTGTGAACTTCAGCACCTCTGTCTTGCGCTTTTTTCATTCAGTCCCCGCTGAGTTCTCCTGTTAATTCTGAATGGGCACCAGGTAGGGCAACCAACAGTGTGCCCTGGGACCCACCTGGCCCTAGGCAATTTAGGGAGACCCAATGGGTTGGCATGACAACCACAAATTACTCAGGTGACATAGAGACAAGTCAACAGAGACAAGTTGAACTGAATTCAAATAAATGATCAAAGTTGAGGAAACATAATACAGCCGATTCACTTTGGGAATACAGAAATATCTGAGGCCTCCATTTCCTAATCAGCACTTATTGTAACTTTTCAACCCACAGAAAGGAAAGCATATCAATATTGGGCCATGTTTGGCCCAATTCCTGATAAACATAAACTTTCAAACACCAGACTTTGACGTAGGACAAAATGTTTACATTTATTTTCTCTTTTACTGCAGAGAGTGGGAAAGAATCCTAGGCATGAACTTCCAGATTACTTCTGCTTTTAGATGGAGGGATGGAGGCACAAAGGGACTGAGCTCTGACTGATCCAAGCACACAAAAACCTAGCAAATCACCCAAATTACTCTCAGGAGCCAGGAATTCTGACTCTTTGTCCACTGCTGTAATGATTAAGTAATGATGCCAGCCATGATAAAACCATATAACAGGAGAAGGTGGGCGTTAGAACACCTGCAATTAGCAACAACTAGGCTAATCTTTTGTAGTCTGTGTAATCCAAACACTTAAAAAAATACTTTCTCCAACCCACAGAGGAAAATTGTATCACTCTATACTCCTACAGTGCATTGTAGTACATTTCTTGTTAAAACAGAATCAACAGTTTGTGTAACACTCTTTACTAACACATTCTTAAGCTGGAAATAGGAAGTGAGTAATAATACAAGCAAGAGCATCTCCTGCGTTACTTCTCTGTGTGTTTGCAATGTATTAGTGATGTGTGTCACTGCTGTGAGCCAACAAGAGAGACACCAGGTCACTTGAGTCCTGGGTGGCATTAAACTGAAACCGAAGGTCACCCTTTTGTTTCTCTCCTGCTCTCAGGGGCATTGAATCAATAAATATAGACAGGACTTCCACACTGTAAAAGAGTTAATGTCCACAGAATTGACATTTAAATGAAGGGATTAAAATACTGTAAATTTAACTAGCAAAATGGATCTCAGATAGAATTGACTTTGGAATATGGGTCTAGCCATGCCTCAGTGCTGCTTCAGTCAAGTGTCTCACCATCACATTGCAATGGAAACTGGGAAGGGATCTTTCAGTTGATACTTCGGCAAATATCCCAGAACTTATTGTTAACTCTTTTGTTTCCTAATTGTTGAACTGTTCCAATAGCTGTTTGCATTCAAACAGCTCTAGGCAGTCACATGAAGAATATGGAAAGAGAAGAGTCAAACTTGAGGCCTTTTAAGACATAGTCCATTCTGGATATTAGTAGACACAACTTGCATCAGCTTCAAAAGGAATTGCCCTGGCTTATGCCACAGATGAGTGTGACCTTTGAGCATGTTTGTTTCATATACTAACTCAAATATATGCAGGTATGAAATCAGAATAGCCCCTTTGAAGTTAGGCTTGGAGCAAGAGGTTAAGGAGGCAGTAAGGCAGCTTTGTCCACAGCCATACCATTTAAATAAATTACAAAAGTTTGAAGTAAAGTAAGCTCTGAAGAATTCAAGAAAGAAACTTAAGTACTTATTAGTTTTGACCTACCATTTCGGTTTAGAAGGAATTTTCCTATTGCTTCAGCTAACATGCTGATATACTGCTGATAAATTTGAATCTTCAATGACACTACTGCACAAAATAGTACTGCAGTCTCATCACACAATGTCCCATCTTGACCCTCCAGACCAGGAAGGAGAGGAAGTCCTCAGGTTGTGAGGCCTTTTTCTTCCCTTATATCCCATCCACTCCACTCTCAGTGAAGTCCCAGCCTGGGGCCCTCCGTGGTGAAGCCTGAGAGCACAGTGATTCACAGTGACTCACTCTTGGCCATTTATCTAAGTCTTCATAGGAACTGGGTGGCACTACAGGAAAGTCAAGCTACATCCCCAGAGACAGTCTGCAGCTTGTCCCTTTGACAACTGCAGCCAGAGGGAGACTTTTTTCAACAAGTAGTCGTTAAGAAGTACAGTGATGAAATGAATCCCTCCCTTTTCTCCTACAGTTCCAAGCCATCAGGTGGGCATTAATAAGCCAGGTAAAACCAAAACCATTCTCAACGGCCCACTTTCAATTAACCAAGCTCCATTTCCCTGACAAAGCAGCACTTTGCAATAGGCCCTAATGACCAGGGCTTCCAAGCTTGGCTATTGCTTTCTTCTGGTGATGTCATTTTATAGAGGAAGTAGATGAAAAGATGAAATGTAATTCCCTCACTCCCCCTGCAGCAGGTTGGGGGAAAGAATCAGAAGGGTAAAAGTGGGAAACTTGATCGGTTGGGATAAAGACAGTTTTGTAGGTAAAGCAAAGCAAGGAATGGATTCCCCCCTTCCCAAGGGCGGGCAGGTGTTCAGCCCTGCCCAGCACAGCCAGGCTCCATCACATGTAACAGTGACCAGGGAAGGCAAACGCCATCACAACAAACATCCCCCCATTCCTTCTTCTTGCCCAGCTTCATAACTGAGCCTGATGCCATATGTGAGGAATGTCCCTCTGGGCAGCTGGGGTCAGCTGTCCTGACTGTGTCCCCTCCCAGCTTCTTGTGCACTTCAGCCTCCTCACTGATGGGGTTGAGACGCAGAACAGGCCTTGGCTCTGTGCAAGCCCTGCTCAGCAATAATGAAAATGTCCCTGTATTACCAACACTGTTTTCAGCACAAATCTGAAACACAGCCCCACAGCAACTACTATGAAGAAAATTAACTCTAGCACAGCCAAAACCAGCACAACCAGCAATCCTCAGAGCTGTATAGCTCAGAGCAAGTGCACTTGCTTTCTTTAATAATACCCATTTACTTCTTGCCTCCTCCTACTCAGGCCTGTGACAGTCTGCCCCTGCTTCATTTTAAGAAGATAAAGCCACAGAGTATGGACAAAGATGCAGGGTAGAGATAGAGATGTTGTATCACTGTATGTAGTGATACAACAGTTGACCACAGATAACTAATTTTTTTTTATCTTAAGATGAAGCTCTCTCTCCAGCTGAAGTTTGGATGACCTTTCAGTTTCTCTTGCTGAATTCCATGCTCCCGTGCCATATGGATTCCACGTCAGCTACTCCTACTGTGGGTGTCACATGCACCAACTGGTGTGCTTTCCCAAGCACTGGATAATGGGAATGGCTTATTTCTTTCTCATGTGGTTATCACAAAAAGTTAAAATTCTATGTTTCTTGCAGTGTATAAGCTTTAACAGTGTTCATATATTGCATGTAGAGAGGCAATAAATTGCATGGCAGGGCTGTTAAACAATAGCAATAAGGCTCTTCTTACTTAGGTTTTTTTAATTGTCATTCTTGATTATTAATACTTTTCAACTGGGGAAAGCTTGATTCATAAGCTCCCATATGTCACAGCTTGGAGTAACTTCTGAGCACTGCCTGGTGAACTCGCTTTGTCACAACAGGCAGAAAGAAAGGGCGCTGCTGCTGGCAGTTCAGTAGAGCTAAGTGACAACGAGACTGGCAACGAATACCAACTAGATGAATTCAAAGAAAAAAGCTTGACAACAGCTTCAGGTGCCAGACAAAACAGTCTTGAAGAGCATATGCCAACTTCTGATGACTACACACAATATGTAGGTCCTTGGTTTCTTAATCAAGTTATTTTCAGCAAAGGGGTATATATCTTGTCTTTAGGTTACCTGCCATGATGTATAAATTAAAATTCTTAGCTGATTATATGCCCTGAAACCTAATTAAACCAGAGACAAATCTTGGTTTTTACCAATATACTAAAGGCATTTTTCTAAGACATCAAGATACTACTAAAACACAAGGAGTTATTTTCTATGCTGGTGATCTCCTAGAAATACAATACTGAAATTATGTCTGCTCAGGGTATTGATCATAAGGCCCTAATCAATCTGATTTCCCTGGTTCACTATTTTAGCCTGCCATCCCTCAAGGTCCCCATTATTCATATACATCTTTTACATCTCTATGTACAACCATGATTGCTGTTATATACTGGCAATGAATGAACTTCAGTAGCAAAGAACATTTATCACAGACACGTGGAAAACTTAAGAAGTATCACAAAAATTATCACTTTCTGAATGAATTACCTGAATTCCCATATTTTCAAATATTTCTGACCTTGGTAGGACTATTTTGAGTCAGAAGTACTTTCTATGGAACATTTTTCCATGGTACTCTTGGACCAAATGTACTTGTTTGTGGTTTTGGATGGTTTGGGACATAAATTTTCTCGATTCTGAATCAAGAGGACTATTAAATCAGACAGGTAAAAATAAGACAGATATCAAATCAGACAGATAAACAGGTAAAAACCTTTAGCTTTACCCAGCTATAGAGACTCCAGCTATCTCAAGTGTCTGTCAGTGCTGCTTAGCAGCAAGGCATGCTGTGAAAGGCTTGTTTACTAATATTTGCAAGACTACAACAGATGTACAAAATGAGCTAGGCTACAGTGAACATTAAGAAAGGGCAGCTGATTGTTTAATCTAGAGAGAGGGAATTTGCTAGAAACACCACTAGCTGTTTGCTGGCATGGAAATTTTTAAAGTCAAGAGGAATATTCTCTACAGCATCATCCCTTCCTTTCAGATTTGTGCTTTTGCCTGCCCCGAAATCGCTGAAGCTGGACTATGGATTTTTGTGTATAGGAAGGTCTGGCTGGTGGTTGCTGTTGGTTTTGCCAAAACTTTTGTGATTTGACTATTTGTATGTAAAATATGCAACACCAAGAAGGGAAAATGCATGCAGAGACAATGTTTTGAATGCTAGATATGGACAGGAGGGATCCTGCAGAGAGATGAAATCAATCTAGGGATAAGTGGGGTACTTTAATGCTTCAGGAAGCTTGACGTGTATTAAAGGGCAACATTTTAGAATTGACTGTACACATCTCATGGGTTTCTTCACAGTTAGGTTTACAGAGCAGCCATTAGTCCTTTTTCTTATTGGCTAATACAACAAATTTTCATGGCTGTGAGTATATACATATATAAAAATATATATGTGAGATACTATACTTCTCAATTCAGATTGCATCAAAAATCCAGCTCCCGTAGTTTCACACTTTTGTAAGAGTCTCACCTGCTTTGATATGACTGAGCCCTGTTGAGTTGGTATAGAAAACTGCAGTCCTGGCCTCAGAAATTTACTTTCCAATTAAGAAAAAGATACTTTAATCAGTGATAACAAGTATCAGGGGAAAGAGGAAGAACAATACAGGTGATAAGATCAGGCAATTACATACGTTAACAAAACTACTTTGATTTTAAAATTTCCCCATCAAATCTTAATACCTAATATTTTGTTAATCTTTTTTAACAACCATTTCAAAATCAGCCTTGCCCAACTGAGCAGTCCTGAACTCTCGAGAGTGCCAAAAATTGATTTTGAAATTTTAAATGCACTGCATTTGTGGGTTCTGTCTCAAACTACCTCTCAGGACCTGACATCGACAATGCGTAGAACACCCAGATCTGATTTCTGTAAGCAGCCTTAAGTTGAGCAGCCACTAACACCAAAGGTCCCACAAACACCAGCTGCTTTTGGAAGTATGTGTATTGTGTGTTTATTTTAGTTCCTTTTTAGATTCACACATACAATGATCGAAAGCTCTTTCACTTCTCGTTATCAGACCCTTTTCAAAACCATACATTCTCACAGTGTCAGATCTCTTGTTCTCTCCTGCAGCAGAGGTCTCTCATGTTGTACCTATAGAGGTCTGCAGGCCTGATCCCCTGAAAACATCCTGCCATCAGTATACTTTTTGTCCTCAAACAAGGAATAGCAAGCTGCCATTCTGATTTCCTCTGAGCCATATGCTTCGGCATCTTGAAAGCATCCAAGCCAAGACTTCCTTTGCTTTGCTTGAACCTCTGAAATGAGATAACCTCACAGTCCCAATCTTATACTTCTGGATTTTTTAAAATCTGACTTTTGTGCAAATTGAGGTTTATAACTCAAGCAGAAATTATACTCCCAAAGTTTTGAATCTGTGTTAACCTTCTGCAGTGTGCATTTATCAAAATAGCTGCTGGTGACAAAGCTGAGAGGGGAAACCCCAGGACATGCACCATATGGTGACAGGGACAGTGACAGAAACAGTAAGAAATAGTAATTTCTAAATAAAACAATCCTTCATGGTTTCAAAATGTCTTTTCCAGGAAGTATTAATAACTGCTGGTTAATTCTTCCTTGTGATTACTCGATTCTGAATAAACACATCTCTTTCTCAACTTTGGGAAAAGTTTTTTTTTTTTTCCTCCTTCTGCCTTTTTTAACATTTGAAATATAAGTAGTATTATAGTAACCATGGTATCCTGATGACATAATGGTTACCATGAGAACAAAACTGAAATAGTGTCATCAGAGCCCCTTCTCTCTGCTGTGTGTTGAGTTTTATATTTAATAGAGATGGCCAAACTGCTGCCACCCAGCCTGGCCAATTCTGTCTGGCTTCATGCTTTCAAAGCTCATAAAAGCAAAGCTGCCCTGTGCTGCTGCCTTACCTCAGTTTTGCTTCAGGGCAGCTGTGCCACCAGCTTATAAGACAGGTCTGCATAGCAGCAGGTAAGAGGAAAACTGTTTAAGAGATTCCCCCAGGACAGTGGCATTTGTCATGTCCCTAGGGCATCCTCCAGTATAGCCCTTGACCATGTGTAAAATGGCGGTTCTTGGTCTCCACTTGCCAGACAAACCAGATTTAAAGTCATTTTTACTTAACTGTGCTAGAAGATTTCTCTGCTAGCCTGTACAGTGTCTCTCAGTGCATGATTGTCTGTAGTCCAGTCCTGCAATAACCTCTGCCCAGAGAGTGCTCTGCACACAGAGGAATCCACTGGTCACTGCCAAAACGCTGTACCCAGAGGGTAGCTCCAGCTTCAGACAAGGAAAAGCTATTCCCAGCTAGTTTCCTCAGAGAAGATCCTCTTTCTTTTACTGCAAGAACCGCTGGACATGACTCACTGCATATTGTTTGTTCATTTTGCTATATATATTTCCCAAATGCTATTTTAAGTTGCATTTCTCCCTTATGCTCCTACCAAGTTTACTGCATGAAAACAACCCTCTAGTTTTAATTTCGTATTTAACCAAAACAAATGTGGCGTGGCTCTGCTCACTTCAGTAAAGCTATCTGGATTTGTATTCTGCATACAGATATAAGGAAGTTGGTCAGAGGGAAAGATGTGGAAGGTACTACAAAACAAAGGGGCCAACAAAGCAAGCAGCATTTCGTACAAAAGCTCCCTGCATTCTGCCTGTGTTTCCACACCAACCCAATTCACTTCCTGCAGATGGTTCACATGCATTTTCTTCCTCCTTTAACCAGAATCCACTGCACAGGCTCTTCCTAAAGATTCTGGCCATAAAATTTCTGTTGTAGCCCCTTTTGTAGCCCCTACTACCATGCGGGTTTACCCCACTGGTTTCACACAGTTCTTCCTTTTTCTTTGCCTTCACCTTTTGGGAAAATCAGAATACATACAATGTCATTGCCAAAGACTAACTGTAAAGATTCCCCCTAATTCAGGTTGTCATCCCTCTGAACAGCAGCCCCAGTGTGGTGAATGTGAAATGAAGGTATAGTACCCTCATGTAGGTCACTGATATTGATGTTAAACAGCAACTGCCCCAGAGGGACATTGCTACTAAGTCACCAGATAAATTTTGAATTGTTGACCCCTACCCCTCAAGCCCTCAGGCTCAGCCAATTTTTCATCTGTTATTCCATACCTCTCCAATTGTCTACAAGGATAGTACAGGAGACTAAGTCACAGAATCACAGAATGGGTCAAGTTGGAAGGGACCACAGTGGGTCATCTGGTCCAACCTCCCTGCTCAAGCAGGGTCATCCCAGAGCACATTGCACAGGGTTGTGTCCAGACTGTTCTTGAGTATCTCCAGCGAGGGAGACTCCACAACCTCTCTGGGCAACCTGTTCTAGTGCTCAGTCCCCCACACTTTATAGGAGTTCTTCCTCATGTTCAGGTGGAACTTCCCGTGCATCAGTTTCTGCCCATTGCCTCTTGTCCTATTGCTTGGCATGACTGGGAACAGCCTGGCTCCATCCTCCTGACACCCTCCCTTCAGATACTGACAGACATTGATGAAGTCCTCTCTCAGTCTTCTCTTCTTGAGGCCCAGCTGCCTCATCCATTCCTCATAGGAGAGATGCTCCAGACCCTTAATCATCCTTGTAGCCCTCCACTGGACCCACTCCAGGAGCTCCATGTTTCTGTTGTACTGAGGAGCTCAGAGCTCAGCACAGTATCCCAGATGAGCCCTCATTTGGGCTGAGCAGAGGGACAGAATCACCTTCGTGACCTGCTGGCAATGCTCTTCCTAATGCCCCCCAGGATACCACTGGCCTTGGCCACAAGGACACACAGGGTCATGAACAGGTTGTTGTCCAGCAGGACCCCCACGTCCTTCTCTGCAGAGCTGCTTCCCAATAGATGAGCCAAGGTCAAATGGGTCTCATGTCCAGCAGGTCAACCAGGAAACAAAACCCAAAGTCATTTAGAAACCAAATGGATTAGGTTTTTCCATGACTTTCTGGACCATGAAATCAAATGTACATAGACTATTAACAAGGACACAAATACAGCAGTACATCAACTTCAAATGTTACAAATTCCCAGCTATTCCCACCTTAAGCCTTACCAGGATCCTTAACAGCTGCCTTGGACACAGTATAGTGCAAGTGCTTCACTCTAGGCAAGGTCAGATTTTTACACAAAATTCACCAATAGCCTCTGCTCTATAGCTGTATCAGTGGGTGCCCAAAAATTATTTATGTCTTCTACACACTACTTCAAACCTGCCTCACCAGTTGAGCTTCACCCGAAGTTCAACCCTGCTCCCAGGTGTAATCCTGAGTCAGCAACCTCTGCCTGCCTAGCAGGGAGCTGCTGCCAGAGCCAACACCGAAGCCCCTGGCGTGGCTGGCAATAAACCCAGCTCGCTGGTCACTGAGTCTCCACCCTCTGCCCCAAGTCTGATGTTGGCATCACCACAACCTCACACTTAAACCCTTCCTAGTTGTGTCAGGATTACAAAACATGAGATCAAACCCAAGTTGCCACCAGCCTAACCCAAGCTCATCATGCCCTCATAACTCATCCATGTACCCAATCCCAAATCATGGCCCCTTTTTTTCTGACACAATTTTAACAGCAAGTAGGGGGTTCACCAATTCCACCGCTGTTCCTCTGCAGAGAACAGTTGGTGGAGTACAGGATACCCAAATGTTCAGTTCAGGCAGATTTGGGATGTTTTTCAGCGAAAAATTGCAGAGAACCACATGTGGTTTTAATGTCAGACCTCCTGCACTTTGGTAAACCCAAGAAGCAAAATGATTTTTCAGAACAAAGCAGAGAAACCCTGCTGCCTCTCAGCTCTTTGCTGCTGCCCGCCCCAGAACCCTGCAAAGCTACTGCACACCCCACAGCAGTGAGCAATAGATGCCTGGTACAGTAGCTTGGAGCATTTGGGAAAAAGGAGAACTGATTCCATGGTCCACTGCAGTCTTTCTGAACTCTCAGAGGAGGTCCCATCACCAGATGATTCCAGGTTTTCATAACACTGACTTCTGGAAGGGAAGAGGATACTGACCTAGAGCAGTAGTAACTGATGAGTTTACTTTTGCCTTGCATCAAACTGACTCACCCTGCACTGATATCAACTCGCAATTCTCTCTTAATTGGGAGAATCACTAGAATAGTACTCACTGCCAGAATTCTGGGTCATAAAGTCATTCTCTGACTCAGAAGAACGTTTACAACAGCTGTGGCAGTGATATGTACTGTAGGTGAGTCATGTTGAACTATTACCACAAACATAAGAACCTTACAAAACAAATACATAAAGGATTGCACTGACCTATCTAAATCATAATGATACATTCATTGTTCTATAGCAAAAGACTTGACAATGCTTTATTGTGCGCTCAGTTTTCAGGAACACAAAATTTTAAAAATGGAGTTCCTAAGACACTTCTCCCTACAGAAATCAAAAGCAGCTTTTTTGAAATTCAGGGGCTAAAATTTTAGATGATATAAATTTTCTGGCAGGCATTAAATTTGTGGAGGCATACTGGTTTAAAACAGCTCAGAATGCGATTCTAGATTCATGGAATCTAGAAACTCCATGTTTATTGATTATGTAACTGCAAATGCAGATATGTCTCAAGAGCAGAATGCAAGGTATGTACCAGCATATAACAAAATATCCATGCATATTCAGAAGCAGAAAATGTTATTTTCAATTTAAATTGTACGAGATTTAAATAAATAAATACTTTCGGGTGTTCAAATCAAGAATTCCAGTGAATAAAATCAAGAAAATACATAAAATATTAATTAAAGGAATTACCGATCTTTAGTGAATGGATACTGAGGTAACTTTACTGACGCTGTAGGCCCCCACTACCTGAACATTTAATCCTTTGACTGTGCAGTAAGGCTACTAAAACTAACACCACAAACCAAACTCAACAATAGTCATGCCAAAGCACTGGGACAACCTCTGATTTCCAGCCAGAGATCGTGAAGTGTGCGTTTAACAAGTCACAAGCATTTTTGGGACAACTGATCTGACAGAAAGGAAGGCTTACAAGGCTTCCCCACAGTACCGACTAATCACTGGGAAAACCAAGTGGGGTTAAAGTGAACTTTGAGATTGTTTCCTACCTCTTATTATGCCTGGACAAGAGTCCTAGTTCAAGTAGTATGTGCTGGGATTTTATGAGTAGAAAATGAACTGCCTTTGCTGGAGCAAAGTGGGTTTATAGATGAGGAACTAACCAGTTGCTGTGGCATGCCTAAGGCCACAGCCGCGTCTCCGGCTTGAGAAGGCATCAACCTTCTGCCCTGAGGGAACGAACCCAGCGGAGGCATCGCAGTGTCTTCAGGCGGCCTCTCAGCCCCCTCTGAGCAGAGGTGCCGGGGGAGCCGCTGGCAGTCAGCGGCCGCCGGCTCCCCTTCCTCAGGAGCCCACAGCGGGGCCGGGGGCTCCCCACAGCGCCCGCGGCCCCCCCGCCCAGCTGGGCCGGCCGGCGGAGCCCGCCGCCCCCGGGCATCCCTGCGGCAGCGGCCCCGGCGCTCCCGGGGGC
>VZTE01004108.1:0-60664 GCA_013397775.1 Eulacestoma nigropectus | reverse complement strand
CGGGGGGAGCAGCCGGCGGTGCCTTCGCGCCCCCGCGGTGTCCGCGCAGCCCCCGCGAAGCGCTGAGGGCGGCCGCAGCCCGGCTCCTCCGGCGCCGCTCGCACCCCCGGGGTGCCCGCTCCGCTCTGTTCCGCGCCCGCAGGGCCCGGGCGCGGTGGCGGCGCGCACAAGTCTGGGCTTTCCCCCCGTTTTCCCCCATTTTCTCCTGCCACAGAACGCCGAGATACGCGGAGCAGATGCCGGTGTATGCGCTCAGGGGACCTCGCTTGGGAAGGGCTGGGGCGCTTAGGGGAGGCTGCTCTCGAACCGGCACAGCCCGTAGTTAACTGCCGGCTGCAGTTAAAATTTTAGCAGCAGCAACAGCTTTGCGATGCTTTCCGGGAATGCTGCTGCCTGGGAGCTGGTGTTCCAGGCGGCCCGCGGTACGCCGCCGCTCTCTCCTAGATGGCAGTGCTGAGAGCCGGAGAGCTGCCGGTGTAGGCAATAAAGTGCTGGGAACGTGGAGACCTGTGGTTTTGGTAGAGTTATGGATGGAACAGAAGACCATTTTCATGTGCCCCGTGAGCTCATTTGCAATTACGACAAATTCTTTTAATTCAAACCTTACATGTGGTTGTCTTGTTACGTTTTGGTGAGACTGTGATTGTTACATTATGTAAGAAAGGAAAAACAAATTTAGTAGGTTAAGCCTTGGTATTGCAGCGTTATTTACAGAGTTGCCGAGGTTCGGATCCAGCTTCGCTGGCTGCCACCTGATTGTCACCGACTTACAGCTGGTGATCAGGTTCCGTGCTTGTGTTAGAGCAACAAATCGCAGATTCGGAAGAAATGTGGCTGCATTACCATTTTTTTTCCTTCACTTCCAAAATGTTGCGTATACTGAGGAAGCTGGTTTTTTGTTTAATCACAATGTTTTGTTAGTTTGAGATGATAACTTCCTTGTTGTATAAATTGTGCTGTTCGTGGTTCAAGTTCAAATCTCAGACAGACCCAGAGCTCACATTGATTTCAGCACAAGTTGTGTGGTTCATGACAGAGTGCTGAATTTTCCTGTGTGGGATAGCTGAAGTAAATTTTCTCACTGCTTGCTCTACACTTCTAGTTTGTTCCTTTGGAGTAGCAGAATGTAGTAATTTTGCCAATGTTCTCATTGATATATTTGAGTTAGTGTTGTACATCTGAAGCCAAGGATTGTTCAGGGGCTCAATATGAGCCCATTGAGAGAGAAAATTTAGTCGGTTGTCTTGAATGTGGATAAAATGGACACTGGAACTCTTACTCTATATTTGCATGTAATGAGTCCAAACGTTCTCAGTAGGTATGTGCAGAAAGGTAAGCACATCACATTTGCTTGTTTTATTCCTTTTGTTATAACTGAACAGGCATTATTCTTTCTAGGATTGTTGTTGCTGGTTTGTTAGATTTTTTTACTTCTTATTTAGCAGTGTTATGGTTTAAGGGCTTTAAAATGCTTGCCACTCCACTGCAGAAGGAGTTGCCAACATCCATGTCATGCATGTAAAACTAGAACAAGTGCCTTTAAATAGCAAAACCATCAATTTAGTAACAATTTAGTGTGGTAAATGGCAGAATACACAAAAAGAATGCAAATCTGCACAATTACAGCCTGCATCTTTTGGTATTAATATCGATTAAGTACAAAGCACAAAAGGCAAATAAACACATACAGCTTTTAAGCACCTAAACTGGTTCGAAATGGAAGAGTTGTTTTCTGTTATGTAGGTTTTTTTTGTTACATGGTTTATGCTTTGGAAAAAAGCATGGCGTGGGGGAAAGATCAGAGAAGTTTTTACAAGCATTTCTTTTGTTTTCTGGATCTCAGCATTCCATTATGTAGCAGGATGCTTTCTCGGTATCTGGAAAGGCAGATGTTGCTGCAGCAGGAGCAATTACACTGATTTGCAGCACAGTAAAAAAAAACCCTCTTCTTTCTGCTTCTGTCTAAAAAGGTCAGCCATGCAGCTCTGGTTTGGGCTTGTCAACAGAAGAGATGAGACAGGGAAGTTAAGTTTGTTCAACAAAGGGAGTGAAGTAATGTGCAGTTAGGAAATTTCTGTTTCAGGAATAAAATGAGTAAATTTGCCTAACCAACTGCAGTGAAGAATTCCACTTGCTTGGCTTTACCTCACAATTGTCCACAAACCAACCCTTGCTGCAAGTTTTGCTGAGTTTGGTTGGTTGTTAGTTGCTTAACCAGATCACTCTGCCGTGTGGAATGTTGAGTCCAAAGGTGGAAGAGGCAGTGGAGAGTAGAGCCCTGTAGGCTTTTGTAGAAGAGCCTTTCTGACTTGTAGCTTTTCAAAAGGTGCATGACAGAATCCCATGACAGAATTTTGCTCTCACAGTTCTTTTTCAGTTCCTTGCTTGCCCTGTGTAGGCCACAGCAAAGTGTAACTGATGTGACCCAAGATTCAACCTATGATAGGGCCTGGATTCTTGGTTTAAACTGATGCTTAGAGAGTTTATCTCGAGTTTTCAGAGATAATGTGTTTCTACTTTGGAGAATATTTGAGACTTCCTTGAAAAGAGAATGTGCAAATGCAATATAAGAACTGAAGGACTGATTTGCATTAGAGCATCTTCAGCAGAATAAGGCCAGAAGAGAAGCAGAGTGTGTGTGTGTGCTGTATGTGTCCATGCTACCACATAGAGAGCAAGCCATGATGTGCAAGAAGGGCAAGGATTTTAAACATCTCTGGAAGGTCACAGTATTTTTTATCTCGTGATGGACCTCGTGTTCTTTTCAGACTCCTCATTTAATTCTATGGCACCAAATTGTCCTGTGATTTTGAGCAACATTTTAAAGAGCTAGTAATAATTCACATGTTAGAAATCAGATTCAAGCTCCTGTGTTGTAAGAGTCCTGATGTGTGACCAGCTAGAATGACAGTAAGTTGTATGTTATTGGTTTGTGTCTTTTTTGCTTAGT
Source organism: Eulacestoma nigropectus (assembly GCA_013397775.1). NCBI lineage: Eukaryota > Metazoa > Chordata > Aves > Passeriformes > Eulacestoma > Eulacestoma nigropectus. The sequence goes on along the minus strand of VZTE01004108.1, from coordinate 57,714 downwards.
CCTTCCTCGTTTAGTGACCTGCTGCATGTAACCTGACTCCTAACCTGTCTGGGGCCGGAGCAGCCTTTCCTAACTTGTTTCAGGGGGGCTCAGGTCCTTGTTGGCAGCTCTAAGAGATGGGTGTAGTAGAAAGTATCAGTCTGGTAACCCTGATTTAAGGTCATGAGTAGCTGCCCAAAATATTTAGTATTTTTAGGAGCTGGTTCTCTAGCATAAAAATTTTGTTTCTTGTTTTCTTTGTGATTCAGTATCATATCAGTATCAACCAGTTTAATTCTGTGTTTTACTTCTGTGTGTATGGGCAGAACAGCTAGGCAGTGCAACTTTCTGCATTTTTAATAGCTTTTAATTTTTTTTTTTATAGCAGTTCTGTCCTGTGGACACAACTGCATGTGCTAACAGGAACCCGTTTTTGACACAAACTCACCCTTCAGGTATAAGCCACTTGCTTAAGTTACAGGGAGATTGTGACCTCTGTTATCCATCATCAGATAAATACCTTCAGTTATTGCAATATATAATAAGGCCATTTAGACCATCTTTTAGAAGAGAATTAAATATGTGAGGCTGGGCTCAAATAGCAGTGAGTGCCAGCAAGCGTGAAAACTACATGTAATGTGTTTCATGTACATGCATTTGTTTAGGATGATGACTGTCTTCATAATCCTGTGTGTGCAAACCTTGTACCTCCAGATGGGCCAGAGCTTCTGACAGGTTTTGAAAGCTTCAGTGAGAAGTTACCAACCACTGCCATGTGCAGAGCCTGCTCCTCTCTAGTTTTACCCACTGCCACACCCACAGCTAACATGTCACCATGTAAACTGGTGTCTGTGTGGATACACTGCTTCATCAAACTACATAAGCTATGACACAGCTAGTCTTAACTACACTGCTTTTTAAAAATCATTCAGATGTTGTAATCCATGTATCGCTAGAATTGTTCTGCCCCTCGATTGTCTGCAGATCGTGTTTCATTAAAAGTGCTGATGAGCAGCCAGGACTCTGAAGGCAGCAGTTTTGTGCAAGATAAGAATGTGCCTTAAAGAAGCTGATGGAGGATAGAGCTCCAGAGTTCCTGGCAGACACTGACAGCATAAGATGTCACTGTAGTCTAGTCTGAAATTGTGTGTCTGAAGGAGAATTGGATGTCCTTGACTTTACAAGAAGTTTTTGCACTGAAGAAACTTAATAGTGGGTTAGAGACTGCTTTCAGGACCTGTGTAGATATGTTTGTCTCTGTTCACCTGCACTAATATGACTATGGAGCAATTAGGTTTTCTCTACAAGTGAGTGTGAATTGAAGCACTCTTCGTTAGAGGAAGAAATTTTATTTATCCTGGTGAACCTGTGATCTGCACCCATCAGTTCTGAATGACTTTGTTTCCAGAACTGCTTGGAAATTGAGGAAATGGATGGTGTAAGCTGTACAACATAACTGGTTCCAAAGGAGTCTCTGTTTGGAAGCTGTGTGTTCCAAAGCTGTTGGTTCACTTGCAGAAGGCTCTTTGAAACCTGCAGCTGACAAAGACCATGAAGTCCTTGATGTAATGAAGTATGCAAAGTATCTCATATGAATGATTTCCATACCTTTGCAGAACTTTTTTAAATTACTGAGGCCTTTTGCAGCATAGGCTCCTGTCAACAGGGAACAGGTGGGAAGTTGGGAGGCCAGGACACTTTAACACTGCACGTGATGCCCTGAAATACGTTCCACAGTTGTAACCACAATATCAAATACAAATCCAACACAATTCTTGGCAGATAACTGATTGATCACTGCTTTGGGGGGAAAAAAATCACTGGATATTTTAGTGGGCAAGTCCTATGTGTTAAGATTTTTCCATTTCAAAAAGTGGAAGAATCTTATCTCTGTCTTCCATTTCCTTTCATCTTCATTTCACAGTAAAAACCCACAAATGCAGAAATAATCTTGCGAAATACATTTCTGTTTGTAAGTGGGCAGTTATCAAATGCTGCCTCTCATTCCTATGTGAGACCCTGAGAGATGTGGGAGATGGATTTATTTAATTGGGAAATGGAAGACTAATTTACATACCAAAATTCACTAACAATAGCATACTAAGCTTATTTTCCCCACATGCATGGCCCTTTTACAATCAGACTGTAAACTGGAAACGTCTATGCCTAAATATTTGGAATGGCTATTCTGGTGTGTAGCCCTGTGTAGACAGACTCTTAGATTTGAATTACTATTGCAGGAGTTGGTGAAATCAAATCTAAACCTAAAGGAGAATAAGACAATGAAAGGAGCCCTTTAACAGGGCAAGTAGAGGTGTAGCAAGAGCACAAAGATCTTTGAGGTATGTGTGCTTTGGCAAAGATACACGTTTTCATCTGTGAACCCAATATGAGAAGTTAAGGTTAAAAATCCTCTTAGATATCCACTCCTTTGTTTGTTCTGTGTATATTGAGTGAACAGAATATTTTCTATTTAGATGAATACTTTGTATTTATAGTTGGAGGTGTTTCTTCAGGTAATGATGTATCTTGCATTACTAGTGCAGCAAAGTGCCTCTGTGATGCTGGACTCAATCCTTGTGGGTCCCTTCCAACTCAGAATGTTCTGTGATAAAGATTTGTTACTTTTTGAAATGCATGTTTACGGAAATCACAATTATACCTAGAATCCCCATGTCCCTAGATCCCATGAGTTCTGTGTGTCTGGAGATGTGTTCATCTTTATTAAAATGCAAGGGGTACAGATGAAGATAACTCACATTATGTGCTATTAAGAATTAGATGTTGAAAATTGGTGTATGAATAGCACTTGTCTGTAAACTTAAGTCAGTAAAGTATAAAATTGTTTTAAGTAAATGGCAAAGGAGGAGCAGACACAGGACAATGGGGGCTGTTGATATCAAGGAACAAGCAAGACGCTTGAAGGAAATTTTCCTTTCAGAAAAAAGGTGAATTATTTGCTAAAAATCAGTTAGCAGTTTGGATTTTCTTTATAGTGCACAAGGTTTAAGTTATGTTTCTCATATCTGAAAGTAATCGACAATGGAATATTTTCACTGTGGGACCACATCAGTCCATGAACTCATTTCAAAAGAGAGTCAAAAGATGCATTACAACAAATTCAGTCTGGCTTGTGAGAAAATATATTCTAAAATTGTGTAAATTAAAATTGAAAATCTTTTCTAAAAGAAGGTTTTATTGAGGAGATATAATTTAGGATGTTTTGTTCACCTTCAGGTTTTTTTTTTTTTTTCAAACAGGTATTGTTCCTGACTTTCTTAGAAGCAGAGACTTGAAACTTCCACATTCTTAAAGACTGAACAGGACCATTTCTATTTACTAATATGAAGTTTGTGCACAGCTGCTTTCATTTTGAAAGTATAGCATACTACTTAGGTTACTGCTTAATTCCCTTCTGATTTCACCTCTTAATTCCCTTCTGATTTCACCTCTTAATTCCCTTCTGATTTCACCTCTTAATTCCCTTCTGATTTCACCTCTTAATTCCCTTCTGATTTCACCTCTTAATTCCCTTCTGATTTCACCTCTTAATTCCCTTCTGATTTCACCTCTTAATTCCCTTCTGATTTCACCTCTTAATTCCCTTCTGATTTCACCTCTTAATTCCCTTCTGATTTCACCTCTTAATTCCCTTCTGATTTCACCTCTTAATTCCCTTCTGATTTCACCTCTTAATTCCCTTCTGATTTCACCTCTTAATTCCCTTCTGATTTCACCTCTTAATTCCCTTCTGATTTCACCTCTTAATTCCCTTCTGATTTCACCTCTTAATTCCCTTCTGATTTCACCTCTTAATTCCCTTCTGATTTCACCTCTTAATTCCCTTCTGATTTCACCTCTTAATTCCCTTCTGATTTCACCTCTTAATTCCCTTCTGATTTCACCTCTTAATTCCCTTCTGATTTCACCTCTTAATTCCCTTCTGATTTCACCTCTTAATTCCCTTCTGATTTCACCTCTTAATTCCCTTCTGATTTCACCTCTTAATTCCCTTCTGATTTCACCTCTTAGTGAGGGTGGCTAAGATAAATTTCGATGATGACTTCATTTGGACCAGCGTACACATCACTTTCAAGATGAGGTTGTATCTTTTTTTTTTTTTCCCCCCCTAATTCCACACTCCAGAAAATAGCAATCCTTGTGGTTTCTACCCTGAGACAAACATTTCCTTTTTCCCTCTGGGCAGTTGCTACTCCCCTTCGGTGGGAAGCCATATTCTGTTCATAGCATCAATGATACTAGCCTCTAATGGTATCTTAGAGCTTGTTAGAAAATATAAATGCTGGCATTTGGTAGAGAACTCTTCTGGATATTGTTGAATAACCAAAACCACTGGGGGAAAAAAGCTCAGAATTTTGCACAGTGAGGGTATTTGTTCTGAATTTTATCTCTCAGTTGCTATAAATAATAACCATTTTCATAATAGATGACTTGCAGTCTGTAAAAGCAGGTCATTCCAATTATTACCTTCTTTCTCTTCCTGCTGTTCCAATGGCAGGAGATTTTTAGCAGCCAACAGCATTGCAGGCGTTTTTAGGAGGATGCGACCACTTCATGGATGCAAGATAAGGGGAAGGCTCCACTGGGGTATAGCTAGCTTTGTGTCCTTTGGGAAGGCAGGATTTTAAAGGCTAAACCAACAGTTACTGTGGGTTTTGTAGCCCCATTCCTGCCTCCCACCAGAAGCGCAGCTTTATTTCACTTGTGTAGAATGGCAGTTGTTAAGTGAACATTAGGGGATGGGGAGAACAGCACTTGAGAAGTTTCTTCTTTGGTTGAGAGAAGTCCAGAGGAGCAGAACAGCCTATTGAACCTGCTCTCTGACCTCAGCTGGTCTCTGAAATTTGGGTTGTCACAAGCAGTCTGTGGGTTGTAGGTTGGCAGTTGCCACGTGCAGCTGTGGTGACAATGCAAACAGCAGCAGCTTTTCCACACAGACACTCTGGAGACCTGTTCTTACAATTAGCTGTTGATTAGCTACCTACTCAAAAGGCAGGCTGCTGCATCTCCCTGGATGCATTCCATGTGTTTCATTTTGCAGCTCGTACTGGCATCTTGGAATTGACCAAAGTTCGGGATAATTGAAATACAGGCATATACTCCCATAAAATGGTAAGGAAGGCAGACCATTGCAGGCCTGCTAATGGCAGTGAGAATCCATATGGGCTTGAGGTTTCATTTTTCTCCACTCTTGCAAGATTTAGGTTGTAATGTTTAGGTCAGGATGCTTTAGAAGCAAGCTAGGCATCTTGATTGAGCCTCCCCTAAGAGAGTACTTGTTTTACCAGGGATGTTATTTGAAGCATTCCTTGGATATGTGATACCACTTTTGAATTTACTGTCAGTTCACTGAATTACACTTGCCTGTTTGTTGGGTGGTTTGTTTTTTTTTTTTTAATTTGTTTGGTTGGTTGGTTTTGTGTTTTAATGCAGGTAAATAAAGTATGCTTAATATGTTTTTTCCTAGCATCATCCAGAGATTCGGGGGAAGGGAATTCATTCTATTTGTCAGGCAGTGCATTTTTTTTCCGGTTGTTCTGCAGAGTCTTTTTTACTTTTAGGAAGAGACACTTGCTGCTTCCTTCCTGTATCTTGACTGGTTGAGTATGGCTAGATTTGTTTATTTTCTTTTGCAGAATGCATTCCATTTGGTACTCCAACAGCATCTGTTCCCTCATTTTCAGTATCAGTAACAGTGTCTGTTACCAGACTGGGGCTTGGCTGAAGCTGTCTCCTTCAGGAGCAGAGCCTCCCTTGCCAGTGGAGATCACTGCCACCATTCCATTACCCTGACCGAAGCCTCTGCTCCTTAAGTCTTAGGATAGCAAGCCAGAGAGGTGGAATAATTTAAGTAGTTGCCTTGTTTCATTCCTCTCCTAAACATGGAAAAGGGAGCCTGCAAACATTTGTAAGATGAGATGTTGGCACAGACCTGGTAATTTCTGTGAAACTGCAGATGTGATTATTTTGTTATGAAACTGCTGGGAGCTTCAAGAATTATTGTAACAAACCCTGTGACTAAAAAGCATGTAATGGCTATTTTATTGTGCTGGTGATTTCTTTTGCATTTCAGAGCCTGTTTGGAATCCTCACGTAATTAAAATAGTTATTATTTTCTTTTAAATTAGAAGAGGACTTCTCATACTTGCACGATGCCTGACTTGCACCAGCAGGCACAAGGAGCTGAGTGCCCAAATGCTGTCTGTATTTCAGCCTGATAATTATTGCTTTAAACCATGTTTTCAGATGTTACTCTGTTCTTTGTGGTAAATTACTGCAAGCACATGTAACATTCTCCATGCCACGTACATCTTCTAACAACCCTTATTTCTTAGTTATGTGTATTGCCCCCAAAGCAGGCACTGCCATTTGCTCTTTTATCTCTTTTGAGCTTTTTGCATAATTTACAACAGTGTATGTCCTGAATTTTTTAGGAAAAAGCATCATCACTTTGAATTTCCTATGAGCTCTCTAGCACTGTGACCCCTCAGACTCCTGATTGGAAATGCTGTAGATCTTAAATGTAGTTTAGGCCATTGTCACAGGTCTGTGTGTTGCCAGTGGGCAGCAGATCACAAATGGAGATTCAGTGCTCTGAAGTAATATAGTGATGCTAAATAATGAACCAGCAATTAAGGAACAATGTTTTATCTGCAGTGTAGTCTGTGCAACTCAGAACATCAATTTTCAGTCTGTTATCCATGAGTAGATTAGATTACATTATATTAGTTTAAATTGAGAACTGTTGCTTTGTGTTAGCCCTGGGCATGACTTTAATGTTAAAAGTACTAACTTTAATAAAGGGGTTTTTAACCCCCAAAAAATGGTGGTGGTAAGATACTGATTTAGGCAGGATGCTGATTCCAGTGTTTAGACAGAAGAGCTTATTGTCTATGTATCCAGGACTTAGAAGAAGATTCTCTTCTGCTTGGCAAGCTTGCTTCAAAGTCCTGCTAATGCTAACTCTGGCTTCACTGTGTTCTGTCACAGTCTAGTGGCCTGGGATTTGTAAAGCTGTGCCTATGAGATTGCTGATTACACTGGGAAGAGAAGGCAGTCCAAAGCTAGCTGGAATAGTGTCTGCTGTCATTTGGGAATTTGCTTTATTAAGGGATCCGGCTTACTCCCTTGGTTGTTGATGCTGAACAGAAATTGAGAGTAGGTCTCTAAGCTAATTTATTGTCTGTCCTTGAAACTGGATGTTTATTCCAGTTTGGAATATAGAATTTCCTATCCGTGTCTACAAGCTTTTCTTCCTTCTTTTTTTCCCAGCTGATATCAATCTCTGCTGCTCTGTGCATGGCTTCCACCCTCTCCATCTGTGTCCGTCACCTCTCCAGCCCAAGTGTCAGCTCCTGTAGCTTTGTATTTTCCTTCCTCTCAGAAAGAGCTGAGTAACCTTCTGCCATAAAGGTTTCAGACGAGGGAAGTACAAACTGCCCTCTTTGTCCCCTACATCCTGTCAGATTAGCAGCTTCTGATTGATAGTGATATCGCCAAGTATGAAAGAAGCAGCTTTTCCCCAGGAGCTGTGGAATCCTTTGGTTGTTAAGACACTTCATCGTGGGCTGAAATGAGCTGATGGCCACCACCACAGGACACATGAAAGTAATTTGCTTCTGGTTTTTTTTGTTCCTCTTCTGCAACTGATTGCTATGGATATCATTGTGATTCTGAGAACATAGCAGGTATTCGGAAACATCATCTTGATGTCCTGGAAAATGCCTCATTAATCCATCCATCCTTTTGCAGACCTTTTCCTTGAACTTAAAAAGTTATTGAACTTAAGCATTGCATTTACCTGGTTGTAATTGCTAATTTTCTTCCTTGGTTGCTGCATGATTTTAGGAGCTGATGTTTCTTAAGTTACCTGAGGTAGAGATGAGCAGAAATCTGAGATCCTGCTAACATGTCAGGCGAGATAAAGCCTTGCTTGCTTGTCATAGTGATTTGCATGCTATTGGTCTTTTGCCCTAGAGAAGCATTTTTTTCCCTGTTGTTTGAGAACAGGTCTCAGACCTTAGATCAGTGTAAATTTCAGAGCTCCTCTGCTGTGCTAATCCCTCACTGCATTGTTTTGGAGCTGTTAATTGATGAGAATGCTGGATGCTTAATGCATTTTGTTTGAGGATTTCTAAACCTTTTTCTGGCAGGCTCAGTGACACTGGTTGATGCAGGGAGTGGTTTTGGGGAAGCAAAGGGATTGGACGGCAGAAGAAGCTGTTTCTTTTTTGTGTCTTTTGTGTGCAGTGGAGCCATGAAAGGCAAGAGCTGGAAAGGGTGAGAGAGTGACTGTTCCTATCCCACTCTGCACCTGCCAGGCTTTCACATTTGAAGAGTATGATGCAGAAGCAGAGCTCCATCTGCTGATGTTCCCTTTTATGTGAGATAGCTCCTCAAAGAAGGGGGTCTTACATAGATAACTTTGCTGACCTGTGTTTCTGTGTATATGCCATATCATATCTGTGGACGTGTTGTTAACTACTGCACAGAAAAGGAAAAGTGGGAAATCAAATCAGTTCCAGGGCTGGAGAAAGCAAGCACCCCTTTTAGTTGGATGCAGGTCATCATTTCTACGCAAGGTTTAGCATCTTCACAAAACTTGGACCAAGGTAACTTCAGACATTACCCCACAATGAAGCTTGTTTTTTCTTCGCGTGGAACTTGGATGGCAGAGGGAACAAGGTCAGACTATGTGGTGTTGGCTGGCAAGTAGGGAAATTTCAAGGCCTGTCCACAAAGGCATAGGTATTTTTTTCTGTCTGAAAGGATTCTGATACTCAGCTGAGGGGCAAAATCTGCTCTTCTGTTTTGGTTTGAAGTGGTGTCTAGGGAAGAGGCAAACAGTATTGGCAGCAGCTTCATTTGCTTTGAGCATTATGTCTGTCTATTCCCTGGAGAACTCATTAATTTTTGAGGCTGTGGCAGCAATAGGCTAAATGGATACAGTGGTGATACTGTGATGGTTTGAGATAGTGCATTCATCCTTTTGGGATAAGCAGTTCTGCTCCCTTCAGAGATTGTGTGGCACCCCAAGATCACTGGGTCGATCTAACCTGACAAATCAGCTGTTTAGCAAACGGGAAGATGCCATTTGCTATAATAATGGAAACAAGAAAACTGTTGTTTTTAGAGCGTTGTATGTTGTTTTTAGAGCATTGTCTGCTCTCTGATTGAATCCTCCTTAAGATTCATTTACCATGCTACTAAACTCCGCCTGTTTGTAGAAAAGGGGTTTGTGCAAGAAGGTCAGGCTCACCATGGTTTATGCTGGGGAGACAATAGTGTGTGAAAGATAAGGTTCTGAGTGACATTGATTTCTCCTGAATAATTGCTAGTCAGGATGAGTGTCGATTGTTGACTTACAGGGTGTTAATGTTGTACATGGATAAGCTTTTCAAATGTGAGTATGTTAAGCGCAGTCATGTTTCAGGTACATATATAAGGCCCTTTTGTAGCTTGAAATGTCCAAATACTTAACAAAATCAAGTAAAATTAAGCCATTAGCGTCCTACTGTGGGAAGTCTTATATCGGACAGGATGGGCAGTTCCTAGGTCAGGACTCAGGAGCTCAGTTGTTGTACCCAACTTCCTTTCTAAGAAAAGTCATAGCAGACTGCCACTGCCTTCAGAGGCACAGCCTGAACTCTGTGAGAAACATGTGGCTTTTAAAAATGGGTAGGTACTTCAAAGGGGCAGTAATCAATGCTGGGCTGGCAATAAACAAGCAGGGGAGGCTGTGGTGTGGCCCTGGAGCCCTGGTACCAGTTTGTTGTCACCTGTTAGACGGCCACAATGCATGGGGCAGGTTAAAAGGGGGACCCCTGCATGCCCCACTGTTGGGGCTGGGGTTCACAAGCGGGACAGACCTGGCTGCAGCCAAGGCCTGAGCACTCTGCAGGCAGTTCTTGGGTACATGTGCGCAGCTGTGAAGCTACCAGGAGTATTGAAGGATACAGGACATTTAGAGGCACTTAGGACAGTGAAGGATGGAGACAGCTAACCGATGCACCTCCATTTGGTACTGAAAGCACTTACTGGCTTGACTTAGAGCTTACCATCCTTACTTTTAACCCTACTGGCCTTACCTGAGTACTGAGACAATTTAATGCAGGTTTGGATGGTCGTGAAGTGCCTCTGTCTGCCCTGTCCATTCTCTTAACAATGTCTAATGCTGCTTCCCCTCTGCACTATTGCAATCCATTTCCAGGAAATGGAAGTCAGAAGCGTGCAGTCTGTTCCAGCTGATGGAGTTGGAAGCTGTCGGGGCTCCAAATTAGATGCTATGTAGCTTCTAGTTAAAAAAACAATGCCAAGGTACCGTGAAATACTCAACATATAAACATCAAGGGGAGAGTAATGCTCCATCTAATGCAAATTATATTCAGTGCATAAAGCTCTTATATGTACTGTATATTTCATCATGTTTGCAAGTTTATAGGGCTTATCTTCTGGGCCCTGGACTGTAAACATCATCAGCCCTGTGATGGAAGAAAGATCAAGCTCTTTAATCCAAGAATAAAAGAGAAAGTATAGATGGACGTTGATCCAGACCACAGAAACAGCTTTGTGCTTTAAGACACATGGATGTAAATGTGTACTCAGACACAGGGGATCCTTCATTCTTTGGGGGGATGCTGTCAACTCGTGTCCCATTGAGATTAGACTCAAGGGCACTTACTACCTGCAGGATTCAGCCTTAAATGCCTGCCAGAATGTTCTCTGCCTTTGGAACTTGTGATGGTTCAAAGCTTCTCCTTTTTTTCAAATTTTAATTTATTTTTTTATTTTTTAAATTAAAACATGAAATCCAGCCTACTGTGGTACTAACACTTTCTCCTCACCTCTTTCCCAGAGTGTCTCTTCCTGGACTGGAACCCTGTATATAATTTTTCAGTAAGTTCCAGGTTTGTTTTGCTAACATATGAGGGATTTAAAACCTAAATGCTGGCAAAACCTTAACTAGCCTGTTGCAAATGTGTCACTATTCATTAAGGACTCTCTAGGGTGCAGTATGTTCCTTGGTGGATTGGCTTCCTGGAAATTTAATGGCAGTTTGTGAATTGGCATCCAATTTTGTTTTTAGTCTATCTCCTGCTACTATAGAAAGCAATTTTGGTTCTGATAATTTGAGAGATTCTGTTTTGCTTTACTTTCATGTTGTACTTTAGACAGGAGGATGAGTCAGCTGGTGCGATCTTTGAGAAATAGTACAAAGAAAGATTTCTTTGAGTCCATTTACTCTTCTAGAAATTAAGCAGGATATTTATGCCCAGCCATCAGTAACCAGTTGAATTCCTATCTCACCTTCTGGTGAAGTTCAGTTAAGTTCAGAAAAGACACCTGAGACTTGTGTGTAATTCTAGCTTTACTTCTTTCCAGTAATTTTATGGAGGTTGATATAAGAACTGTAGGGTGCTGTGGGATTTACTTAGTTCCTGGTACATCTGGAGGGGAGATTATTTTGCTTCGTCACATTAAAGTGTTGAATTGTTTTTAATTGTGGCATGCTACAATCTTCTGCAGTACTTACACGCTGTCCATAAAGCATTTTTGTGCAATAACTTTCTAAATAACTTCATGTATGGACGTAGTCATGCTGGAGTAGTTACTGTTTAAATACTCATCCTTTTATACTGTGACATAACTTGTCTCTGTAGGCAAATTCATAAATGTTACGTAGTTTTAGGGAGCTCCAGCTGTAAGACCCAAAGTGGCCTATGTAGAAGAAATTATTTTATGTAGAATTGCTTAGATAAAATATCAGCTTTTTTTAGTTAAAAACTACCATTTTGTTTTCAGCTTGTTTCTTGTCAAATACTTTCCAGTCACTTAATTTAAATGCTGAAGGGAGAACCAATATTTCTTATAAAAATCTTTTTTTTGTTGTTTTTTTAAGAGCGAGTAAATGAGTTAGTGGGTCATTTAAAATGCTTCACTCTAAAAACAACTGTCCCTTTTAAAGCAATAAAATCTCCCCGTGAATGAGTTTGATGCAAGTTCTTAAGGTGATGTTAAACCATCTAGCAAAAGTCCCTCTAAGTATCTCTTCATGTTTCCACAAACCATTTGATAAGCTCTCTGGACATACGCTGAATTCAAGTACCTGCATTTGTATGTTGCCTGTGATGCACCTCTGCTCTTTGTTACGTTTGTGACCTGTACTCTGGCTCGCCTAGAAGCACACAGACAGGCATACACCTCCTCTGAATCTGCTTAGAATTCCATGGCCAGGGCTGCACCACTAGGATAGAGATTCATGTGGGTGGGAAAGGGCATTATGTCGGTGGTTAACTTATGGATAAAGAAAGGGGAAAGTAGTGGCTGTGCAGAGGGGTGGATGCAGAACTGAGTAAAACTGGTAAAAGGGAGTCAGGCCATGTGGCTTGACAGTAACTCGTTTTCATATCGAATTTCCCTGATGCAGCTGCAGTCTGCATCACAGGTGTCAGTGCTAATGGCCAGAAGGTGTTTACTCTCTGTAGCCTCTTAGAAAGATGACCTTGAAAGATTGTGTGGATTTTGCTGAGGTTGTAAGGCTGGACTCAAAACTGACTCTGTGGATTTGGTATTCTTAATACTCTTAGGAGTCCTAGGCAAAAGAATGTAGTGATTTTGATGCTTGCTGTTGAGCTTTTTGAAAACCACCAAGAGGGTATTATCCTTATCCTACGTGAAGACTGAGAACTAAAGAAGCTATTGTGACCACTTGTAGTGGCAGGCTCTGTAGCAGAGTTTTCGTCTGTTACGTGGGAGGCCTAGGTTTCATCAGTGGAGAATTTAATTTCCCTGTTTCACTGAGGTTGGATTTTTACAGAACTGTAACTCTGTGTACCTTGCAGAATCTGTATGAGAGCAGAGCTGATTTGTGTTGAGACAGATCTCCCACACGGCTGTGAAAACAAGTGCACAAATTCAGAGTAGCTGGGTGTAAATCTGAAGTAACTGTCATGGAGATTGATGTGCTCTCTAGGAGTTAATCTAGATTTACATCAGGGAAACTGTGACCAGAATCTCCCAGGATTTATCTTCGCTAGACTTTAGTAGCTCACTAAATTAATTGCTAATTAACTTGAGATGGTTGATTATTGTGGCTGCTTCCCACATATTTCTTCTGTCTTACTGTCATCAAATTTAAAGACAGAGCTCCACTAGATCAGACCAACTCTTACCTGTTCTGAACTTCTGCTTGTCAAAAGCTGTTTCCTTCAGCTAGATATGAACGCTGAGTGCAGTCAGCAGACATTACACCAACAAAGTAACTGCAGTACACTGCAGTCCTCGGGAATCTAAACTTGTGCACATTTGAGTCAAAACCAGCGGGGACATGGCAGCCTGTGCTGCTGACAGCAGTTTGAATAAGCAAGGGGTTTAGAGAGGTCCTGCAAGGTAGTCCCAGATTAGCCTTGAAGGCTGGCCTTGCCAGTTTCTACAGTGGAGTGGAGTAGTGTGAGACTTCTCCTTGGCATAAGTGCAGTTAGTCAGTGTGAAGTGGTTTTGCCACTGAGCTATCCAACTGATGGCATTGAGCTACCTCCACTCAAAACACTTCTCCCCTTGTGTGTCAGAAAGCAGTTGCTTTGGTGCTTTGTTAATTCTATACAAAGGAGGTTGTAACATGAAGTATCTCATGGTAAAATACCAGTTTGCACTGTTCAAGGACATTGGGAGGGAGATGCCTGGAGCTATTCCTTCAAGTGTGACAACACTGAGGCATCCTTACTCTTCAGATTACACCATCAACATTACACTAAAAAACACACCTTTCTTGTATGTGTTTTGTATGCCTCAAATTAAATTGGGGTGCTGAAAGGATGGGGCATGTCAGATCCTGCTGTAGTCTGGGCGATGAAGTTTTATGACAGCCTTACTTGAAAACTAAATTTAGGTTCTGTTCCAGGTCCCTCCAGAACAGAGGCAGAGCAAGACAGTTAAAGCAAACCAACTTGAGAACCTCTGATGCCCTTGAAAATAGTAAAAGGATCTGCGGCAGGGTTGAAGGCAAAACTAAATTAGGCCTCTATTTAATAAAAGGTCCTTATTTTCAAAGAAGTGTGTTGTTAGAGAATGTGTCTAAACAGCAAGAATTTAAAAGTTGCCCTTTTCTTTACAAACGTGCTTAGCAGCCTCCCAGACCTTGGGCTTCACTTCGAAGCTGGTCTACCTGCAGTTTGAACTGGGAGGGCCTGGTCATGCTGACTGATGAACACACAGTGAAGATGTAAGGATACAATAAATGGGTGATCATCTTTCTCGCCTGCATGCGAAAGTAAAGGCATCTTGCCAAGCAAATATGCGCATTAGATGACTAACAGCTCCCACACTGCCAGTGTAGGCAGGGAATATGCAATGCAGCCACATATGTGTCTCAGAACCATACCGACTGCTTTTTATCCTTAATGTTTGGTTTTGTTTTTAAATAGGAGTTCGAATCTTTGAGCAGGATGTTTATCTCTATGCACAGAAAACAATATTGGTCATAGCTTTTAATATACGATCAAGTTTTTAGAACTACCAGCTGATATATCTGTTGTGAGTGACATCAGAATTTCAAGTAACTGCTATAAATGCTCTCTAGGATGGCTGTGCATATCACCATATGTGTAATTTTCTGAGCTTACCTTTATTTAGTGGCTAGAAAACAGCTTTTTAAAGAAAGTGAGAAATTTTTTTTCCAGTAGGAATATTGTTTTAAAGTTTTGTATTTAATGTTTGGGTTTGTATATAATTTTTTTTTTATTAATATTTTTGCCCTGATTGAATTTTGATCACTCTTTTTTTGGATAAAACTGGTGGGAGGTGTTCACAAAAATCATTATGCTATAACAAAGGAGTTGAATTTCATTTGATACTTGCTTAGCCTTAGTTTTACAATGTACTTGTGGATGTACAATGAGCTGAACCCTCAGGGAAGTCCTGTACATCCCTGTAAGCAGAGTGCAGTTCACTTTAGCATTTAATCTAGCAGTGAGCTTCCTCCGAAGAGGGTCCTCTTTTCATTCCCCCCATGATGGCTAATCCACACTCCACCCAATTAATTAGTTTTCTGACAGTTCTGCAAGCTGAAGCAGCAGCTTTGTTGCTGCATAGATAGCTAAGACAGGAGGATAGGATGCAGTAGAGGAAACCAAACAGGATGAAGCAAACCCTTCTCTTTCTGCAGCAGTGTAAGGTTAGACCATGCTAAATGCAACACAAAGTGAACCTCAAGTGTTGATGGTTTGAATGGTGGACTCATTTAAATTCCCCAAGAAATATTAAGGACCCTCTGAGCTAAGAACTCTACAACCACAGAATGGTAGGCAGTCTCCTGAGCTGAATCTTAAAAAAATGGAGAAACAGGAAACCAAAGACAGACTCTGAAACCACCAAGTTACAGTTCTGTGGCCTCACAACCAGATGCTCCAGTATTCAATGAGCAGCTCTGTTGTTCCCAGAGCTAAAATTTCTTCAAGCTTATCTTACTTTTTACTGACATCTCATAAGCATACAGTGTTGCAGAAAACAGACTTCCGGAGTGCAGGTAGAGAGCTGAAGTCCTCAGACACTGGCAGTGGCAGAATCTGTCAGCATCTATTTTGCACTGAGTAAATGTCTGATGACAAACTAATGTTGAGTTTGAGGAACGATGCCCTATTTCCCTTACAGAGCTATTCAGTGTCCTGTGTAATATGGATTGGTGTCTATTTACTATATTTTATACACCTGTTTCTTCCGTCTTGATCTCTCTCCAAGCTAGCATCCAGATCCCTCATCCCAGTTATACTGGTTTTGCCAGTAAAAATTGCTCTTATGTGGACTAGCAGTTAGAAGGGGTTGTGTGGAATGACTGGGATGGCAGTCCACAGACAGTCTGCATTATATAAACTGTGCTTTCCACCCAGGTGGTTAATTAAACTTGGTCTTCAGATCCCAAGACAGAAACCACTTACGTGCACACTTCATTTTAATAACGTGTTTCTGTTCCTCTGCCCCTGGAGTCTTAGCCCTGTCTTCCGGTTTGTCCATTCTCAAGAGGGAGAAAAGGGAATGTAAGGACAAAAGGAGAGTGTGTGGCTCCACGTAGTCTCATTTTGGGCAAATAGTCTTGTCTGATTGGGGGCTGTAGGTGGAGCAAGGGAACATCTTACAGCATCACTACAGATCGCCTGAATGAAGTGTCCTTTGGAATTGATGCTATGTCCTTCCCAGAAGAGGGGAAAAAATGAATAGTAGCAGTAAACCAGTCTGTCATTTTGTGTTCTGTCCTCTGCAATTGCATTACCGTTCTGTGGTGATGCTCCTGCAACTTAACCTGCTTTGTTACCCTGTCAGAGTCAGTGTATGTGTACAGATAATTGTGTCTACAATTTTTTGCTTGCATCTGGACAAACCTTGTCATTGTTTTCAGCAAAAAATTAGTTTGGTAGCTTAAAAACATGGGATTTTCCTCATACATAGCAGAAGATAAAGTCGCTCTAGCTTCCATGAAGTAGTCTGAATGTGCTTCTGAGTATTTACTACGAGAAATTTGGCAATTGCTTCTCAGTCCTCTTTGACACATCCTCTAGGGGTTTCACACAGCTCAAAATTAGGTGCCGAAATCTTCTCTGAACTTGGAGCCTGTTTTTGCTGGCACTTTTGCACGAGTGAGTGCCCCTGTAACTGGTTTTAGCTGCTTATGTCAGAATAATAAAGGACACACCAGAGTTTTAAAAGGAGGGTCATGCAGTTGTATTGCCTTTATTGTTTAACATGAGTTGCTTTCTGTAAAACTGCTTGGCTGTGAAGGTTTTCCTTGTAGTCAAGGGCAGATGGAATTATGTCTTCTACAGCAGTGTATAGTAGGTGTAAAATGCTGCCAAATCTCAGCATTGTTTTCACATCAGTTTTGCACTGATAACAACTGCAAGGTGTAAGTTAATTGAGAATAAGCCTTTATGCATTTTTAGACGCAGGAGTGCTTTGGTGGTATTTTCTTTTGGTCATTCATATGCTGTTGGAGAGATGGAAAGGTGAGGCATATTAGGCACTAGATGGGTATTTCTTTCAACAGTGTAAAACTACACCTGTCCCTAAATTACATAATGGGGAAAGAGGAAGCAGAGGAGGAATGCTTGAGTTTGGAGGCAGTGTAAAGAAAGGAATTAAGTGTGGAGTGTGGCAAAGCAACTGCACTGACTGCAGACTACAACAGTAGAACATAGTTTAAGAAGAGGCCACTCTTTCTTTATAGAAGAATATAGAGCCTCAGCTTTAATTCTTATTCATTTGGCCTCTCTGGAAATGTTGTGATACCAAGTTCTTTGCACACTGTGTGTAAAGAAAACAGTTTTATACCAGCATTTGAATATTGTGATGAACTGCAGGCACTAAGGGAGGTCAAAGAAAGCATTTGGGGCTACTGTCATTGTAAACAGCTCTGTGCTAAAAACTAGATGTGATCAGGTTACCTTGTGTCAGCTGAACCACAGTAACTGTATGTAAACATTCTTAGTCTACTTTTTCAAAAGCACGAACCACTTCTGGCTTGAATTTTAGCTCTTGTCTTCTGCGTGCTTTGGACTGAGGGCATGCAGAGTTAATTCCATTTCCACTTAACAGAAGTAATAACCTTTAATGCTGGGGCATTAAAAGATACCTGTTCAGATACCAGAGCCCTTCGTGTCAAGACAAAAGAGCTGTATAGAGAGGTACAACATCCTTTATTAGACGACTTGGTGCAGTTTGGGGATATAATTTGGCCTTCAGTAGTGAGCCAAAAGACACCAATTCCGTTTATCCTGTGGCAGTCCCTTATGAAACCAGTTACTCCTTGGTTCTGCACCTCATTGCCATTCTGGAGTGACATGAGTGCATTGCAAGGCCTGTTTCTTGGGAGCTGTTGCACACAACTGGCAGTTATGTCATTGACAAGTTTAAGGGGCAGTGGGGGTGCTGATGGTAGACTCAGAGCTATCCACACCATCTTTTTATGGTGTTTGTTAGTTGTTTTGTGTAGCACCTGCTCTGTAAAAGAAGGTTTGTTTCCTTTGGGAGTTGCCTGTGAGACATCTTTTCTGGTTTTGAGCTTGGACTGAAGAAATCACATCAGAAAACAAACTTAATAAAAACATCTAGCTGAAAATAATTGGTTGTCATATTTTCCTGGGAAGGAGAGAGTGGTGTTTCTAAGTGGCTATAAAAGTATAAATACCATCTGTATGACGTATTCTTATTTTTTCTGGTTTTAGGAATAACTGTGGGATTATGTTTTGAGACACACTGTGTACACAGACAGTAATTCTTACTCTTGGACTTACATACTATGTTTGTATTAATACAAGTGAAAGAGACAGCACATATCCTTAAGATCCCTTAGTAATCCCTTGTCCTGGGTAGTAGAGGATTGCTTAGTGCTAAGATGTGCTATATTGGATGAGGTGATTTTTTGAGGAGTGCCTCACACATGACTCTGCTGCTTTGCTTTTACCTGGATGCTGTCTTGTTGTGTCCTGCTGCCTTCTAAGAATGTAACTTGCTTTTAAATATGTTTTTCTTTAACATGTGGATGTGCTTATGTCTATGCAGTGATCTCCTCATGTCCCAGTGTCAGAGGTGACATCTGGATATTGAAATAGTCTTGGATTTATTAGCCTATTCAGAATTAGATCTGTTTCTAGTCAAAGCATTTCAACAGTACCTCTGTAGGAAAGGCACTTTCAGAGTTCAGCCTTTTATGTATACTCTTGTTCTTCAGGAGACTTCTTGATTGGGTTTATGAGGCACAGAGTATTGGCACCAATAGAAAGAGTTGTTTCTGTCTCTGTGGACTCTGGAGGAGACTGTGAATTAACTGGCCTGATGTTCACAGTGCAAGATCCTTTAGAAGTAGATGACAAATCACATAAGCCTTGAAGGCAGAGCACTTTATAATCTGGACAAAAAATACATCCCTGCCATTAGCTGAATGTGTGAAGGAGGAAAAGATCCTTGCAGTTTGTTAGGGATGAATTTCTTTCTACATGCCCACGTGACCCTCTTTGACCAAGTTTTTGCCATGCCCTGAGTGGCATGTTGGGCATATGGTCTCTGAGGTTATGATGGACTCTTCCCAAATTATGTGTTCAGTTAGCCCCACTGTGTGGTAGGGAGGACACATTCAACAGTCCTTCACAAATAAGGGGTTTTGTTTGTACTCACAGACTTTTAAGCCTTCTCTGAGATTTTAGTGAAATGAGGCATTATGTTTTCAGCTGAAGGCTTTTTCCGTATGGTGCAGATGGCTCCTACAGGAGCTTAGTTCATGGATCGCCTCCTTTTCCTTAAATATTAAAAGATTTCCTTAAATATTAAAAGATTTTATGGTACAAACCATTCAGATACCTGGAAGACTTCTGGTGGATTCCAGTTCCTTTATGCAGGTAATAAGCAAAAGCAAGTTCGTCAATAATAATATGGCAATACTTCATTTCCTTTCCATGTTTCACCTCACCCCACACATCAGTGGGTTGACACTTTCTTTATGGATGAACAGCTCGTCATGGTCTTTTAGAATTTATTGTCAAGAAGAATTGTGTGTAAAAGCCCTGAATGGTTCTTAGACATCTGATAGTGTTAAAGCTTGGATTCTCCCCTTATTTTTCAGGATTCTAGTGCATGAAGGACGTAAATGATAATCCCAGAGGACCATCTGTCCTGGAGCAGGCATTGGAACCAAGTTACTATGTGACTGAAAGGACTGAGTGCAAGTCAGATGGTAAGTAAGACAAGGAAGATGAGATATATCATACTGTCACTCCAGTAGAGATGAAAAATACCGCCAAACACTCTTTCAGAACTTGTCCTAATTTTCAGGTTTTAAGTGTTTTGCAAAGCCCAGTGAGCATGGCAGGTAGTTTTTGCTACATCTTCTCAGGGTGGAGTATATATTTTAACCTAGTTGTGGTTCTCGCATCATTCAGAGTCCATTTTACCTCCATTGCCTGCTTGATGTCTATGAAATTCTTTCTAGCATGGATTTCTAAGGAAGCCTAAAGGATTGAGCCTTTGTATCCTAAAAGCTCCTTAGGAAGTCCTTTTAAATCCAGTCCATAGCTGTCTCAAGCAGTTTTTTCTTTTTAATTGATTTGTGGTAATCAGTAAGTAAATTAGTTTTGTTTAATCATCAAGGAAATGGGTGTTTTCAAGCCATTCTGGACTTGTTTCTAAACATATTCTGTCTCTTACAGGAAAGTGTTTCCTGTCTGCGTGGTGAGGGCTCTTAGAGCATGCATCCAGTGTAGATAAACATTTTTTGTTTTTATTGGTTACCTGATTTATTTACTGGTTGCAGTTAATGCTGCTCTCGGACTGGCCTTTGGTACCTTCTTGCAGACTGTTGCAGTTTGTGGTTGTTTTTATGCTGGAGGAGCCAATGCATCTGACGTGGGTGGGCCTCTGGTATCAACAACACACTGTGAAGGAGGCCCAGCTTATGGAAAGAGGATGCTGAAAACCTTCATTGGGGGTGTTTGAAGGGCAAAAACATGTTCTGTATGCAAATAAGCTGTGAGGCAAAAGAGTTCATTCCACATGCTGTATAATTTACTGCTAAAAAGCCCTTTATGAGCTGTAATATTATTTATGTAAGAATCCTGAAAAACTTCAGGTAACCTACAGTTATTTTTTCTGGGCACTCCCATCTTCTTTACAAATTAGATACAAGTAGTCAGCTTTGGACAACTGAAAATCAATGCCTGCCACTCATTTGATGGCAGAAAGGAGGTGCTGTCTTTTCTGTAAACTCGGAGAGTCATGTTAATGTTACACATTTTGGGGTTTTTTACAACATTGTCTAGATGCTTTGAGGCCAGTGTTAAATCTAGGCCATGAAACATTAATGTTATTTAACTTTTTATTGACTAGTGAGTAATTGTGCCAAATAATTGCAAGCCTCATTGTGTTAGGACATGTACAAATATACAATAAATGACAAACACACATTTTGCCTCAAAGCACTTATTCTTGATAGTTTGGCATAAGTAAAAGCATGATATTTTATGTTATCCGACCCTTATAGTCACAGACTGTACTGATTTCAAAGCAAGATGTGAGCACCATTCTGCTGGTTATACAAAATAATGAATTCAGAAATCACTTTGCCATGTTTATCAATTTATCCCGCCACTGAATTTTGTAGTAAAATGTAGTTAAAAGTATGGAGTTAAAGTAAATTTGTTCCATCCACCAACACAGAAACCACACCCCCTCTGTTTTTAGCTGCATAGCTAAAAAGAAAAAATGTATGTGCTATAAATCCAATATATGGTTCTTAGGGCTACTGAGTATATTCAGAGATCTTTCACATTTCACTTTCTATTTCCTGTCCACGAATATGGCTGCTTTTGGGGGGAAATATGTGAATGGTTCTGGTAGATTAATGCTTTTTATTTCTTTTTTTTTTTTTTTCCTCTCCTGCTTTATAAGGGACTAAACTTCTTCTCCTTGTGTCTTTGCTTAGGCTTTGACACTGCCCTTCTCATCTCGAGGCCAAAATACCCAGCGTGCAGGTTTTTCATCAAAAAAAGATCTTTAATCCATCAGTGATTACTGGCTTACACTTTATATGTGGGCAATACAAAGGGAAGTTTTTCAAGCAGTTTTGTTTTTATTGCAGAATAAGGCGTGGGTAGTTCTGCCTCGCAGAATAGCTTAGCCTGGAAAAACCTGGTGTGGGAGGGGAGAAAGAAAAGATCGACATCATTTATCATGTGACATCAAAGTGAAATAGTTCCAACAAAAAGACTGCTAGAACTTTCCAACTGAATGTGAGCTGAAGGTCATGCACTTGCCTTCATGTTAACTTCATAGAGCCAGCATGGAAGCATTGCTGAAGTACCCTGGAAGAAATTCTGTGTCTATAGGCTACCCCTGGCAAGTGTGCTTGCTGAAGAGTACCCTGGAAAGGCCTCAGTCTGAGGTGGCTGAACAGACTGGTTGTGGCGCAAGAGAGAAAGGCACTTAGAAAGTATCAGTGATGCTTATTTCAGGAAAGGCTCAGGTGTATAAAATTCAGATCCATGTCTTTAATCTGATGGAAGATGCTCTAATGAATGTCTGAAGTAAAAGTCATTCTCCAGGCGTTGGCATAGGACTGTAGACTGGTCTGTGTTTCAAATTTGGCAAAGAAAAGGGTAACATTCTGTTCAGCTGTCACAAAGGCAACAATAAACTTCAGTATTGCATAAAATGCTGTGCAGAACGTGGCCAAAGGTCTTCAGTGCTGTAGTGCCTAAGTTGAGCAATCAATAACATTCAGACAAAGAAAATACTGCTTTCATTGCAGGGCATAGGAGCTAATGAAAAACTTCTAAGGCATGGCTTGATTAGGGTAGGTTGGAGGGCAAATTCAAATTCTGAAAGATTCCTTGGCAAACTGTTAGGATATGTTTATGCCAGTCAATTAATAGGGATGGTGAAACCATAAAATGATGGGATAAATTGAAAAATGGTCATTTTATGTAACCAGAAGGCTATTTATTTCACAGAACTGCCTCATGTTCACGTGCTCATATCCAACACAGTGCATGAAGCAAAAAAACATAGAGTGAAATGAAACTGGATGGTGTTTCTGGAGGCTTGAAAAGTTCTGCTGTAGCTGCACCACAGAGCCACGAGCTGCTCTTCTGCAGGTGGAAAATAGGATACAGATAAGAGGTCACATGAGTCTGTGGGGATGAGCAAAATTAAAATGCTATTTTTGAAGAATTGTTCGCTCAGGTTGACAGTTTGAAGTTGAAGCCTTTCAGTTAAATCTTTATTAAAGCAAGTTTACTCTGCAGTGTGTACACAAAACACTGTAGAAAATTAAACTGATTAAAATCTTAGTTCATCTCTTAATGGCACTTAAGAATCAGAGAGATGATGAAGATTGAGGCCGTTTGCAGTGCCAAGGTACACTATCAGGGACCCTGATTTCAATAAAGAGCTAAATTAAAAATCAGTCTATAATTTTTGATAACCATCTATTTGGTAAATGATCATGTGCTGGTTTTATTTCTATGGTTCTTATTGATTTAGTACAGTTTTAATACAGTTTCTTTCAGTATTATCATATCTTTATGAAGGGCTGGATAAGTTCTTAGGTCTTGGGGTTTTTTTTGTTAATTTGTCTTATATTTGATCCTTCTTGAGCTAGACAGGTGGCAAGTTGACTTGATGCTCTTCATTCTCCTGTGCTGTGCATAAAATTGTTATCTTGCTTCACACTAAGTACAGGTAATTGCTAAACTGGCATCTGTAATTTAAAGGCTTGACCCTGTTGATGGTGTTCCCTGATGTATGTTTACTCCCCTGCCAGGTCCCTTAGCCCAGCACAGCCGTCACAATATCAAGATACCTTATTGGTAAATACCCAGAGTATTACTTTGTTATTCAGACTGGGATTTCATGAGGCATTTAAGGGAACTGATTATTTCCTTTCTGATGAAGTTCCAGTGAAAATTGGAATTTTTTTATACCTTTCAGGCATAGTGCGTGAAAAGACAACAGAATCATTTGCTGACGTGTTCCTGGGTTTCAGTCTTCAAACCTTAATACAAGAACATCCCTTGAAAAGTTTAAAGATGTATAGAGAATCATGAGCATATACTGACACAACATTGGGGCATATTTAATATGGTAAGGTTCAGGACCTCTAGCAGGTAGGCAGCTGTATTTCAAAGGTAGATCACAGAGTCTGGGGTTTTTAAAACAGTTTCTGTCAGTCCGTATGGAGATTGGGATCCCAAATCTAAGGTAAAAGTACATTCTACTGTGTCTCCACTACTACACAGGCAGCAAAATAGTATCTCTGGGCTGTCACTCCCCTCCAAGGATTATTCAGGGCTGTTCTGTCAATCCTTCTTTCACCATTCATATTAGGACAGTTCACCCCTGGTTGCTCAAGCCTCTCTGTGTGTAGCTCCTACCTTTTAAGTTTGTTCTTCAGCAATAAAGGCTATCACAGAAGGTAAATTTGACCCCGTGCTCTTTGTGAGAATGAAGTCTAGATGGCATAAACTTTTTGTCTTTGTTTTCCTGTGTTCTGGTGAAGGAAATACGGGCATATGGACCTGAGGAGAGCAGCAGCAAACTCCAGTTACAGCCCTGCTCCAGAGTGTCACAGGGTGAAGGACTGTGGTTGTAGTTTTTTCCTGCTGTGCAGTCAGATGTAGGTGTGGCAGCCTATGCACCATGACAGAAAACAGGTGGGGCACGGGGGGATATTCCTTGAAGGTGCATTGCTTGGCTTGGCACGTCTACCTGTAAGGCCAAGTTCCACCCCTGTGACAGCTGACAGAATTGAAGCTCTATTAGGCCCTGGCCAGCACTGTAACCCTTCCCCATGTGAGATTTGCTCAGGTTTTGTGCAGGTGCAAATACCATAAACATCATTGCAGTGTAAGATTTGGAATGCCGGGCTGTCCTCATGCTGCCCAGTTTGTAGTATTTGATGTTCTCACAACTGTACCTGTACTTTCTTAATTGTGAGTGACAGCAGACACATTTGTGTGCTGTATTCACAGACACAATTAAAGGAAGCAAAAGCACGTGGTAGGCAGCAGTTTGAAAACCATGTCAGTCTCAGTTTCAAAAACAACTGTGTGGTATTGTCTCAACTGTCAATGTGGAATGTAATCCATATTTTAAAGCTGCCTTTGAAAATGAAACTTAGGCCCATCTTTTGAGGAACAATTAGAGTTATTTCAGCAGTACTCGGGGTCTGTCTAGGGAGATTGGGGCTTTTGAAAATTTTCCTAGACCTTTTGAAAACCTGGCTTCTTGATGCCCTAAGTCTGTTAGGCATGAGATACCCACCATCATGTTTCCCGTTAGAAAAATGAATCAAAATCCATGTCTGATTTCTGCAGCTTTATGTCTGAAAATTTTCAGTAAGAGCTCACAGTTGTAATTGGGAAATGGCAATCACCAAAAGTTTAACTAGATTTTTTTTGTGTTTCAGACTTTAGAGCAAGATATTTCAGAGGAGAGGGAGGAAAGACTCTCTATCTTAATTCTGAGGTTATTTAATACTCAAGAGGAAGGAAGTTTTCAGTATGCTGTACTTCTTGCATATGCTACCTCGTTTGATTTGAGCTACTGCCAGATGCTGTTTTTAGTCTCCACTCAGTCCTTCTGTCAGGCTTTTCACACTCCTCCTCCTCCTGTGGGCATCTCTTCTATGGCCGTGTATTTATTTTCCTTCTTTCCTCTTGTATCAGATATTCTCTTTTCCATTATTCCCAAACATACACCTTCTTTTGTCATCTGTATTTTATCTTCTCCATTCTCTGCTTGTTACTGTTAGTCCACTGTCTAGCTTAACTGATGAATGGTTTTGTAGGATCCCGTTTAATGCCACAGAACACACATTCTGTAAGTCAAAAGTACTGAAGAGCCTGTTTCAGGGATGTGAGATCCAAAACGGTGCAGTATTTTGAACTGGGCACGTTGTTACATACTAAATTTTATGCATGCCTCGTGGTCGCTGGTTTGGTGGACTAACTGAGTAATTAATGGACAAAGAAATATCATAGCTGAAAATCAGCCAGGTAAGACAACTAGTCATTTTTGGGAGCAGAATTTTGCTGTCGTGTCACGTGGTCCGTGTGCAACAGTTTTATAAACTTATTTCAGCTGAAGCAAACCACCCTTTGGAAGTCTAATGTTGTCACTGAATCTCAAACCTCTACTGTTTCTGGAAATCATGGCTTCTTGACCTCTGCCTTGTTAGTTTGCTGATGGAGGTTTCATGCTTTCCTGATGCCTGCTGGTGGCACTGCTATGGGGAAATGCAAGAAACCTCAACAAATAAAGTATTTCAATAAGGATAGCATTAAGAGTAGCTGTGGAATGCCAACCTCAAGAATTAGAGGTTTTAATGGTGGAATGTTTTCATCATTGTATCACCACTCAGTCTTGGAAAAGAAGTCTTGGGAACCTAAGAGTTGCTTTGTTTGTGAATCTTCTTATCTCTTTCCACCTACACATGGTCTCTGATCTTTGTTAAGATCTGGGCCTGCTCTGCATCTTCACAAGGAAAACTCTAAAAGGAGAGAGGAGGGACTGCAAGGATTGAGAATTTTAAAAAACTGATGGAGAGCAGGCATTGGCTTGTTCTTGGCTGGAGCAGTCTCCCAAACCTGCTACATGAGAAGAGTTGTCAAAGAATTGTGGTGTGGTCTCACCATTTGTTAGGTTTGTTAGATTTCCAGCTGTGGTGTGTTGCACCAGATTTGGTTGAATGCAACTTGGGATTTCCCCATGGCTCTTTCACCACAAAATGAGGCTTCCAACTGAGATCTGGCTGTGTTGCCGAAAGAGTCATAGGCAAGCATGTTATTGAAAAAAAAGAATGGGAAGGAGAATCCGCCTCTGTGAACCTTCCTTTGGAGCATTTAGAGTGGAACTGAGGAGCTTAAACTCTCAGTTTAAGTGGAGAAAAGAGAGATTCGGGCACTCCACGAGAGGAACGCGGAGTTCTTCAACAGAAGAGTTGAGTAAATACTGACAGGTTTGACTCTTTTGCAGTACATTTTCACAACATCTGTCAAGCTTCCTTTAAAAATACCCAGCCAGCTCTGGCTTGACTGTGGATATTTTTCACACTTCCCAGTGTATGGAATTGGCATTTTAATTTCATAAACAAATCTACCAGCTTATTAGATTTATCCACCTGCTCATGCAAGTGGCAACACAGTAGGTTGAGTTTGTTCTCTTGTGTTTTATTCATCACAGGTTTCTGGTTGTTATCTAAGCTTTACAGAGTCTATTCTGCGCAGTTCCTGTGTTTCGCTGCATCCTATATAATTTCATCCTTGGGATTGCGCCCACCGCTGCAATATGTGGTAGCACTGGGTTGTTAGGCTGTTCTCCCCGTGGGATCTGAATACCTCTTCCCTGTAGGCTGTTGGCTTTCTGTGAGCTGCACCCCATGCTGTGGCAGCAGGCAGCCTGGATATTACTGTGTTGTGGTTCTTTGCACCTACCAAAGAGCTTATCAGGTGTCCTTAATGACATGGATCTGCTATTGCTTTATTTTCAACTCAGCTGCTTAGCTAAAGGAATGTGTTATTGAAAAGAGCAATTTCACCTGAAAGTAAATGGCCAAATGAAATTTTTTTTAGTCCCAACAATAGATGCCGTTTGCTGTTGATGCTTGCCATCATGGCACGCTTTAAGTGAGAACAAACATACTACCCCCCTCCAATACACACAAGGCTTTTTTCCCAACAGATTTATTCATTAAGCATATGTTCAAAGACTACAGCTATTACCACTTTTAGATAGAACCATTTTTTCATTGCTTTTCATAGAAAAAAGGCTACAGTATTGTGAAAAACCTATTAATGTTCCAGATTCAATTAACATATTCTGTTAAAAGTCCTTTATAGTCAGTTTGTTTGACAATAGGAAAATAAATACTGTGTGTTGGAGACTGACCTTCAAATGACAGTCCAAAGCTGCTCCTTTGCACAGTCTTTAGCAGTTTGAATGCCTTTACCTTCCCTCTGTGTATGTCGAAGAGGTCTCTTACAGAAACAGAAGGGAAGCTGGTTAGACTGTAAGACTTGGTCCCAACTTCCTTGCACAGGCAGCATTCCTGCTGAAACAGGTAAAAGTTTCATCTGACCAATTTTGCAGCCTTTTGATAAGAGGGATGGCACTCCTGAAAGACACTAAATGCCTTCCATTTTGTATGCTTTCTGTGGAAGACGAAGATAAATATAGACCTATTTTTCAGAATGGGTAGTTTTTCTTTCTGTCAGGTTTGTGCAGGTGTTCTCAAAATGGCCCCTTTTAGTGTCCTGTGTGCTCACTGGTACTGATAGTTCAGAATGTCCTTTGCTAGCACATTGAAGAGTCTGTGTGATTTTTCTGTATGGAAAAACGCTTTTGCAACAGCTCTAAGGTGAAGCTTCCTTTGTTCGTGAGGATTTTTTACATGCTACTGAAGTGCTACTCCTATTGGATGCACTTACGGATTTGGGCATGCTATTGTCTGTTCAGCTGATAAGATCATTTCAAGATCGGTGGAGATGAAAGGATGAACTATGATGTTACAGTTATTCCTCAAAAATAGGACTTGATACTGCCCTGCTTCCTCTTTTGTCTTTCGTGCTTCTGCTCAGAATATGTGAAATAGATCACAGGGCTTTTACCTGGGCCATGGATAAAATGTAGCTCTTGTCCACTCTTTTTATGATCTTCCCTGAACTGGGTAAGGGAGAGGATATATAACAAACAGCTCATGAGTTGAGATAAGGATGGGGAGAGAACACTCACCAGTTACTGTCACAGGGAAATTAGTTGAATTTATTGCCAATCAAAATCAGAGCAGGATAATGAGAAGTAAAACAAATCTTAAAAACACCTCCCTCCTACCCCTCCCTCCTTGGTCTTAACTTCGTTCCTTATTCTCTCTCTCCTCTCTCTGTGATTCAGGGAGATAGAGAATGGGGATTATGGTCAGTTCATCACATATTTTTTCTGCCAGTGCTTCCTCCTCAGGAAAAAGAGTTCTTCCTCTTCTCCAGCGTGGAGTCCTTCCCATGGGAGACAGTCCTCCATTAACTTCTCCAGCGTGCGTCCTTCCCACAGGCTACAGTTCACGAACTGCTCCAGTGTGGGTTCCTTCCAGCGGATGTGGTTCCTCAGGAACAGGGTGCTCCAGCATGGGCTCCTCTCTCCCCGGGTCTGCAGGTGCCGCTGCCAGGAGCCTACTCCAGTGTGGGCTTACCATGGGGTCACAGCTTTCTTTTGGGCATCTACCCGCTCTGGTGTGGGGTCCTCCAGAGGCTGCAGGAAGATCTCTGCTCCTCCAGGGGCTGCAGGAGAATCCCAGCTCCAGCCCCTCCTGCACTGACCTGGGTGTCTTCAGGGCTGTTCCTCTCACATATTCTCACTCCTTTCTTCCCTGGCCACATTTACTTCTGTGCCATAACTTTATTCTCTTTCTTAAACAGATTGTCACAGAGGCATTCCTACCATCTGATGTGCTTGGCCTTGGCCAGCTGGCTGGCATTAGAACTGTTATACATGGGGAAGCTTCTCAAAGAAGCCATCCTTGTAGCCCCCCACACCCTGCTACCAAAGCCTTGCCACACAAACCCTTCAGGAAAGGACCAAGCAGGTTCGTTGTACATAACTGGCACTGGGAGATGAGGGGTGCAAGGAAAAAAGTTCTTTTAGTAGAGTCTTGAAGTAATGTGGAGGAAGACAGAGGTGGGATGGTTTAAAAGTGCTGCACTGGTCTTTAGAAGCTAAGAATGAGATTTACAAGATTACTCAGTACTTTATTCTTCATATTGAAGTCAAGTGTGGGAGGAGACTTGGTATGAGGCGTTTGGCATCTCCTGTTAATGCAGATGAAGTGTTCTGGATAGCATAGCAGAAATACAGCTCTGTGGATGAAATCTTGCTTCCCATTGACACATACTGTCACCCACACTTCATAAACAGCATCCTAAGGGAAGCAATTGACTACTCATATTCCAAAATATGTTATGTACACATCATGTTTCAACGTGGAGACAAAACTGTGGGGCAGCTAGGAGTCCATAAGAATATGTTTGGTGCCTTTGTGGTGACCTGAATTATAAATGTTATGAAATCAGGAGCTTCTGAAAAGAAAGAAATGCTTCAATCAAGACCTGATGAAACAATGTTTTTGAATAGTCCCAATTTGTGTTGCATAGTTGAGGAGGTAAATCGCTGTTTTTCATCCTCAGAATAGGACATACTATGAGACCTTTAATACCTGAAGCAATGGGAGGTTTTAAGTGTGCCTCCTTGGCAGGTGTGCCTCCCACAGATGCAGCACACCTGCCACCTGCTTCCATGCAACCTCAGATCATCATTTCTGCAGCATTTTCTGGAGTACAGACTGAAAATCCCTAGGCTATCTGTGATCCCAGTCTGGAGCTAGAAGTAGAAATGCTCTGCTTATGCAGGATGCAAAATGGTGTTTGCTCGCCACCGTGGAGACCTGTTGATTAATGCCAGCTCTTGCCACGGTAACTCAGCATGAGGCTGTGTGGTGTGAGGTGGAGTGGAGCCTTGGGGTACACGTGTCCATGAGAGGTTTGTTTCTTTGGGTTGTTTTGTAGAGTGAAGCTCATGACTGCAGACAAGTGGTGCAAAATCCTCCTGGAATAATTGCAAAGCTCATCACCAGTGTGTGCTTTTTTCCTGTCACCTTCTCCAACAGAGAGCCGTAACAACTTGTGCATGTCTACTTATCTGTCTAGACAAAACATTGCTCAGTGCATGTTTCCTCCCTGGGAAGAGGATGAGAAGGCAAGCTGTTGCATCTTTTTAGTTTACTATTTAAGGCTGTGTATCCATGTTGATGAGCACAGTATAGGAACCCAGATAGACTAGACACAGGACTGTTACCACTTTCTACTTGCATTGTTCACTTTCCGTGCTCCTGTGTGGATAGCTAGCGAGAAGCAGAGCTTGAAACTGTTACACTTGTGACATTTTAGTAACCCAAGCATGCCTCTAACACAGAGGGACTGCAGTTACAGAGGTAGCAGAGCACTGAACTGGAGACAGTGATGTTTAATTGTGCCGAGTTTCCATTAGGGCTCATAATGGTGTAGCCCTGGATGGAAATAGGGCTCTAATACAGAGATGAAATTGATCCTGTCTGTGAATGTCCACACTCTTATCTCTACAAGTGTTTATTTCAAAGCTTAAATTAGAGAGTCTGAGTGATACTCTTGCTTTCTGAGGAAGCCAAGCAGTGCAAGCATAGCCTTTTTAAATGCATGAAAGAAAGCAAAAGGCTTATACTTGGCATAATGCCCTTGGGGCATGTATCAGGTTTGTGGCTAAGAAGATTGTTGAGACTGGTCTTGATATAATTTGCTTTGCTCAGGAAAGAGAATGTCTTTGAAATGAATGTGATAGTGGCTTTCCTAAATGTTTTTTGTGAAGGCTCCAGGGCATAAGATTTGAGTCACTTAGTAAAGCAGGCTATCCCCAAATGAATGACATCAAAACGTTCCCATTTGAACCTGGCAGGAAGCCAGCAAATCACCCCTCTACTTCAAGGTGCAAACCTTCTCATTCACCAGAGCAGAGAGCAGATCTAATACCTACAGAATGCCAGGCCAGTCACTGAGGAGACATTAGAAATACACAGTGGTATTAGCTTTATGACTGTAGATGTTATTAATTTGACAAAAGAAATATGCCTCTTTTTTTTTTTTTTTTTCCAACAATAGCAGTGTGGCAACACCAATTCAGATTATAGTGGTATGAATAGTAAATACTCTCAAAAGTGTGTGATACCAGAATGTGCTTGTTTCTTTTAATTGTCAGAGTCACTCTTGTATTGAAGAGGCTGTTTGGTTCTAAATTATTGCCATTTTTTGATTATGCACTCAGGGACATTTAAGTATATCCTGTAGCTAAAGTCTAAAGGCACAAAAATTATAATTAGAGTTCGGGAGGGGGAAGTTGGTTATCCTGTTTCAGAGAGTTCAAGCCTGTACACTTCGAGCTGCATCACTGTGCTGCTGACAGTTCTCCCTGCCTGTGTTGCCTGTGCATGAGCAGTCTAAGCCTTTACCTCTTTAACTGTGGAATTACAGAGCTGCTCTGTGGGTTTCCATTTTCAGCGTTAAAGGAAGCTTTCAGCCTGGGATTAATTTGGGACAACCAACTCCACTGGAAGTCAACTTGCAGTCTGTTTACAAAAGCTCAAGGCAGCTCCAGAATTATCACCAAGCACTTGAAAATGTTCAGTGAAGAAAACAGCATAACAAAGAAATCTATTCTTTATTTTAAAAAAATTAAAAATGTTTCTAATATTCAGTGGTAATCAGATGGACCTTCTGTAAGAGGGTTAAGAGGAAAGGAGAAAAGACAAAATCAAACCAGAGAAGCTTTGAATTGAGCCCTGATTGAAAGATGGCAATTGCTAATTATGTGTGGGTGTGATAGAAGTTAATATTCAGTGTCTCTGCCCTCTGAGGGTCTGCATTCACTCAAGAGCTGTAATTTGACATCATATTTAATATTTTGTTTTGAAGCAAATGCTGCTGTAGGGGCCCTGGCTGCCCTGAGAAAGGGCATTTCCTTTAACTTGAAGTTTCGCTGGAGAAAAGGAAAAAGGACACTGCCCAACACCACATCTTGTGTTTAAGACCTTGTAAGCATTAGGAGAGCCATTAAGAATAAACCACTTGTGTATTTGATTTAGTTGTGGGAGTATGATTTAGATGTGGACAGGGGCATAACTTGTCTTGCATGGGGAATTAAGAGCAACTTCCCCATTATTAGTAGAGACATAGCAGTTTATGAGTGTAGACCCTGACAGTCAGACCCTACAGATGGTACAGTAGCTCCCATAAACTTCCCATATGGTCCCTTTATCTGACAGTCCCTTACTGCTTCTTATGGCTCCTAGCAGTTCCTCTTTGCTGTCTTTCCAGAGCAGAGAGCCTGAGGATTTTTTTTCTTCTTGCTCCCATCTAAGTGAGGCTCACACCTAATTCAGAATGGTGTCAGCTGAAGTATCCTGTGCTGCTTTTTCCTTGCAGGTCTGTTTCGTATGAGCTATTATGGATTACAGATTTGATGAGAGGATCAGGTACATTACCTTCTCTCTTACTAGGTATATTATAAAGCAGTGTGTAGGACCCTAGGTATGAGAGGAATGCTGTCTGGAACATTTGGTTTCTTCCAGAAAGGCAGCGGTTGGTGACAGATCAAATGAAGTCCCCCAGAGCCACCCTTCAGTAAAACAAAATCTCTGGTGTCAGGCTGCATCCTTCTCCCTCCAGGGATGACTCCGTAGGCCAGCATGCTGTCTTTTAAAATTGTTTTGCAAATCTTTTGGTTATTTGGAACAAAAAAGACTCTATGGAGGCAGGGGAATTTGAGAAGATTGTGAGTTCTGCTTTTCTCTTACCCATGTTTCTTTTCCTCTGCAGTTATCATTTTCTTTGTGAACTATTTCTTGAGCAACACCACAGTGAGCCACTCTGTGGGGTGGGGAGTGGAAGTTGATATAGAAAGGCATTTTAATGCTATGTCACTTCACCCTCTGAGACTGGATTTTGTCTTTGCATTTCAGGTCTGTAGAGCACAAGCATATTTGCAGAGATTTGCACTAGAATCACTAAAAAGTAAGATGGAACATTAACTAAGAACAGATTTCTTCTCACAGGGAAAAACAGGCTTACTTTTTGAATCATTAATTCTGTTTAATAAAACAAAATCGTTATTTAGCTCCTATCAAGCCCTCAGTTTTTCTGCTAACAGTAGCAGTGGGTTAAACATTAGTCTGAAAATTAATCACATTTGTCCTTGTATAGTCTGAAACTTAGTTTCAGAAGTGGTTTTTCAGAAATGAGTTTAATGAATTAGGAAACTTCTGGGCATTTTCTTTTTTTGTGTCTTATAAGATGTACTGTCCAGAATTCTTACCACAGAAAAAATACTGCCTTGATAATTTAATTAAATGTTTATTTCCATGTGTACAGCCCATCCTAAGGGTAATATGGACCCTCTGTAACCATGATAAACATGTTTACCACCACTGATAATAGAGTCCCTTTTCTGTACAAGAATTTTAACAGGTAGTAGGAGATGTTGGCTCCTGTTACACTTGAGTTTTATGGAACCTGCAATAAAATGGCTATGATTTTCTCTTCATCTTCTTTAATGATGAAAGTTGGAGCTGGTGGACGTTGCCACTGCAGCAACTCAGCTGAAGATGCCCTTAGGAACTAGAATCTATCCAGATGATATTTTCACTTATCATTGTGGCACTTCCCTGTGGCAGCCAGACAATTACAACACAATAGCTGTTGGGCTGTTGAAAAAATCACAGCAACTTGAAAGCTCTTCTAAATCACAGCAAAGAGCCTTGTCCATACCCTGAAATTCACAGTACATATCAGCAAGCACATAACATCATTGACCAATTGGGAATCAGATGAGGTTTGCGACTTGTTTGCTGGCCAGTCTCCTCCTGTTGAAGAAGAGGGGGAGGCAGTTTGTCTTGCAGTGTGATATTTCTATTCTCCATCCCTCCCTAGCAGCTTGCAGGCTTGCTTTTATATGTGACCCCGCGGTATCATAATAGTGGTCCTGGGTGAACATGAACATTTTTTTCTGCCTTCACCTCTCCTTCTCTCCTCCCACCTATCCCAGATGAAGTGGCAGGTGGACTGAGTGGGAGCAGTGTGAAATGAATGCAGAGAAAACGTGTGACTCAGCAGTTCAGCAGAGAGCTGCTGAGCGGAAAGGCTTCTATTCTCCTTGCACGCTCTGCCATCAGGTTGCTGTTCCCTCAGAGAGGAGAAGAGGCCCTTTACAGATGGAGCTGTGCAGCCCCCCAGCATGGCAAAGGCGCTGCGTATTCTCCTCAGCAGAACTTATTTCAAGTAGAGAGGAAACTTTCAAGTTTGTTAGAAATGTTGCCAGTGAAAGGGGAGAAGCATCAGGCTAGAAATACATAGACCTGGGTTCTCTGCATGACTTGCTCACAGGTTTTCTGCATGACTTTCCCCCTTCCTTTCTTTCTCTCTTGATGCCTCTTTCCCTTTTGGTAATTGGAGTTTGGCATAAGCAGCAGCCAGACCTCCACCAGCTGAGCTTGGGAAGTGCAAGTCTACAGTACTTTTCCCGGGGAGTAGGTGACACCCCTTTTCCTCTCTGCACCATCAAAGAACTCCACAGAGAAAGCTTGCCTTCCCCAGAAGGAGGCTGCTGGCTTTCCCCGTGCTAGCTGCCACTCATGGACAAGTAAGTGCCAAGGAAAGTTGGTATTTGTGGGTTATCCTCTGTCATGCAAGGATAAAGTAACCTTCTCTCTCAGTATTAGGGAGGGACCATTACAGTGTCTTTCTAAGCAGTTTTATGATGATGAAAAAGTTGTGGTATTTTACTACCAATTCTGTTTGTCTTTCAGAACGGAGGCCCGAAGCAGATTTTTCTCTATAGACTAATCAAGAGCAGGTAGACATTTTATGTCAGTGGTTGTACTTACTAAAAGCTCAATTTTAAAGCTATAGTGTGCATCATTGTCACTGAATTTCCCCAACACACAAGCACAAAAAAAGGAAGCATGAGGTGGTGTTCTCTTGAATCTTCAGAGAGCCTGAAGCAGTGTCTCTGGAGAGCTGTTGAGCAGCTGAATTTCCCTTGATGGGCATATCAACCCATGAATCTGAGTGAATGAAATACAGATATTTCCAGTGTGGTCTTTTTAGCAAAAAATATTCAGCTTTCCCGAATAGAATACTTGAATGTTAGAAATTTCAGTTGTTCCCCACACAGCTATGAATACCTGTAGCCTGGCTCAGCTTGTTCGTACAGTCCAAGGTAGATGCACTTAGTGCAGACTAAAACCATTAGAAGTTGTAAGCTGAAATTCATCTCAGGTGAAGTAACATAGGAGACTGACACCCATATTGCTGATGTGTAGGCTGGGTCTTGGTGAAGAGTCTTCCATTCCACTCTAATGTGTCAGAAATGGTAGTTCCAGTTTCTTGCACCTCTTAAACTGGTGGTTTGTCAGGCTTATTTCTTCTTTAGATTCTGTTACAGAGAGGAGTCTGAAGTCTGCAGTTACAGTCTGCAGTCCTACAGAGGACCACAGGATGGATCTAACTGGCTTCCAGTTAGATACCAAAGTGATTTCAGAGTTGCTTTGGTGCCTTGCAGTGTTTAGTGGTAAATGTAGTGGGATCCATGGATCTGCCTGGCTTGTTGCTAGTGTTTGAATTAAGCTGTCTGATACTTTCTGACTTAGCTCTCAATGTGGTTTTGCATTACAAATGCAAGATCTACCAACCACAAGCTCTTGGCAGCTAAAACTTGGACTTTATCTAGAGTGGAATTGGAAGTACTGAGGAGATTACATTGCTGTAAATTCCCTCTATCTCCAGTCAGTCAGTAGTAGGTAGCTGTGGGGTGCATCTGGGGATGTTTTTCTTTGCAGCTTTTAATCTGGATGCTTTTGAGGCCTAGATGCTCTCCTCCTGAGCAGCGTTTTACTCAGCCATTGGGAAAACATAAATGTATTGAACTCTTGTAAACACAGCAGGTCAGGGATCAAGCAGAGTAGCAGTTGTCATGATCAGAAAGGTCAAAAAAATTAATAATGGGGGAGCTAGAGAGAGAGAGAGATGCATTCTTAGGGTAACAGCAAATAGCATCCCCAGTTTTCAATGCAGGTCATTATATCTTTAGTGTAAATTTTCAACGTAACTTACCAGATGAGTCAGGAGTGCAGACAGGATCAAGAAGAAACAGGCTTTCCTTGGTGGTGAATTTTATCTTGTCTGTAAGCAGTAATGATGCAGCTCCTGTCATGTTCACTACTTAATAAATTAGGTTGCTGTTTGTGAAGAAGTTCAGTAGAAGTTTCAGAAGCTTCAGTTCTCAGTTTTACTTTATACAGTAATGACCCACTAGCTGGCTTCCTGCAGAGTGAAGAACGTAAGTACATGAGTTGTGTTTGCCGTGCAGGCATGAAAGGTCCTCTTCCTCTTACCTGCTTCTTCCCATAGCACTGCAGTGCAAAAGAAAGCTAATTATTCAGTTTCTGTCCTTGTCATGCTGCAGTGGCAACCAAAAAGGAGAATGTTTTCTTAGCCAACACCTTTCTCCTAAAGCTCTGTTCTTTGGATAGACAGGCTTTTTACCCTCCAGCACGAGCTGCCTCTTGTTTGTGTGTGCTCTGAGGCAGCTCATTCAGCTTTGATGTGTCTTTCCAATACCTGGACTTGCCTACGGTCAGGATGACTTACGATGTGTTTATTTAACCAAGGTCTTGACCAGATTTGTGAGCTGTGATGCCAAGGGCTGTGTGTACAGCTGAGGTGCACATCAAAAGAGCAGTGTACTTGAGACCCATCTCAGTAGTGTACTTTCATCTACTGTTCTTTCATCAGTAGCAGTTCTCCATAGCAGTTAGATGGAAATTAGAGGCAGAGTAGATTTCAGTAGGCAGTTGCATTTGGGCATCTGAAGATGCAGAAGCCATAAATGGACTTATGACTCTGGTCTGAAATGCTGGTACTCTTGATGGATGTGAGGTATTGCTGACGTGTTCATACTTTGTGATGCTTCTACACTGTGGTCCATTCCTATAAATTCTCACCACACATGGCCATCATGAAGATGTGGACAGGTTCAGAGGGAAATGCACCTCAGTACAGCTAGAACAATTAGGGGCAATGCAGCCAAGCTGCTGTGGTGTGTTGGCTGCCGCAGCTTGAGATTTGGCAGAACAGGTGAGGCCCCTTTTGCCTTCCTGTCTTGTGTGTCTGGAAGGTAGAACCCACCATTAGCAAAATTTATATTTCCCAGTGAAGAGGCGGTACCATCCAACCCAGAAGCATAATTCCCACACGGACAGTGAGATGGATGTACATAAATGTCTAATAACTGTATGAGCACTGTCTTTTCATTGCTGGGGTACATTTTCTTTCTGTTACAAAAACAATTTTGTTGAGGAGTAAGTCTTTCTCTCAAAAATACATTGTTAGACTAAGTCTGCCAATGGAGCTGTGCCAATTCCTTGAGCATTGGCACCCATGCACAAGAGGACGCAAGTTCCTTTTAAAATGTTAACTTCATTAGGAAATACAGCCAGGATGTGAGGTTCTAAGAGACTGTTTTTTGTTTTGTTTTTCTCTGAAGGCTTTAAGTATGAATCAGTTGAGTTACAGAGCTGCTAATACCTCACCCACAGCAGGATTTGATGGGATCGTGGCATGTTTGTTACTGTAAGGCTTTGT
The DNA here is from genome assembly GCA_013397775.1 of Eulacestoma nigropectus. NCBI lineage: Eukaryota > Metazoa > Chordata > Aves > Passeriformes > Eulacestoma > Eulacestoma nigropectus. The sequence goes on along the minus strand of VZTE01004108.1, from coordinate 19,966 downwards.
TGACTTGCTTATTATTGCTACAGTGCCTTTTAGTGTTTCAGCTACGACTAGTACTCTAAGCTCTATTTTCTGAGAGTTACATAGGTGTTTTTTCATTCTTGTGCCTGTTATGTACCCACATATGAAGTCAGAAAAAAGAAGATATGGAGATGAAGGGGGTTTAAAATGTGCATTGCCAGAGTTACAGAAGCCAGCTTTGACCTTCTGAGTGAAGAAAGATGTTTCCCGGTACATACATTTTATTCCATAATACAATAATATGCAGTGCTGTGCCGTGTATTTTTGGCAGCTTGTTTTGGTGGCACTGCTTAAGGAAAGAATACAGGATGAATGGATCCCTGGCATGATCCAGAAAGTGCTTCTCCCTGAACAGCAAGGATGAGGTTAAGTTTATGGTGCTGTTTTGAAATTTCAGCTTGCTTTCACAAGCCATATGCCTGCTACAGATGTCAGAAACCTTTTAATTCTTCTGCCAAAGGTTTTTTTTCCTAGCAAGAGTAGTCTTGTTCCAAAGCAGAAGTACTTACGGAGCTTGAATCCCCATTTCCTTGATGCAGGAAATAAGGAGGCTATCACATGGATGCTACATTTCACTATCAAGTCAAATCACTAGCAGAGGAGAGGCTCAATTCACTCCTGGATGCAGTCATCCTTGCCAGCTCTCTCAAGACCTTAACGATCACCTTGACACAAGAAAGCTTCACTGATGTCTCATTCATTACCTCATCTGCAACTGAAAGAATCCTGGGCCCATTAGGGCAAACAATACAGGAATATAGGATTGCAAGATGACATGTGAGTGCAAATTGAAATGTTGTGTAAAGCTGGCAAAGTTAAACCAATACAGAAGCCTAGGTGGGCATCATTCTGTTTGTTAGAATCTAATCTTTTGAGATCTGTAGGAGGAAATTTTTGAGTGGATTTTAGTTAATACTAGACCTTCTCTTTGTATATCCAAGACATGTATCTGTTCATTTATATGTATGGATTCATCCAGTTCCCCATTATTTTAGTTCTTGCACCTTTTGCCTTCTGTTGTGTTAGTAAAAATAACTCTTGATAACAGTGTCAATTCAGCAGAGCTACGATCCTGGGCTTCTAGGTCCACAGACCAGGTCTCTACCTTATGCAGTGAAAATAACTGAAAGTAAGAGTGTTCTGTTGTCCTTCATATAGGGCAGTTGTAAGAAGGAAAATGTGACTCCTACAATTGTACAGGTGTTAATAGACAACACTGGAATTACAGGAACTGGACTTCTGGGCTGTGGAGAGGCACAGATCCCCATGGTTACACACACAGAGCAGTGCCCTAACTTCGACATCTTTGTTCCAGAAGATGCTGTTAAGTGGCCTTCGCATCGTCGTATTATAGTCAGGGGTTTGTTTCCAACCAGAAATGACCTTGTAAAATCTCAGGCTGTTACAAGTACAAAACAAAGAAATGCTGTTTACCTGCTACATAAGGCAGCACCTTTGGTCAGTTAAAAAAAAAATCTTTAGTATGAAATATTATGACTTATAAAAACCAGTTGAAAGCTGAGTGTGAAATCTGCATTCCTTGGCTCCTCGCATTCCTTGGTCTGGTTGTCTTCCCAATGTTGTTTTAATTTTGCACTGTGTATATTCTATCTTGAGATTTGGGGAGGAGTATGCAAGACAGGAAATCATCAGAACTTGGAAAAGCAGTAAATATGTTCATTAATCATTCTTAGGGACAGAGGTGTATTATTTAATGCAGATAAAGGAAAAGTAGAACTTAAGCTATGTTTAGTGAAAATGGAAGGTTAGAGGCTTTAGGAGCAAACGATAATAAGCTATAAGAAAGTAGATATTTTTGAAGCTTTAGATCTCAGCCACAGGTGCATGTCTCTCTGCAAGGATGACAAAAATAGTTTCTGACACGAAGATTCTGTCCCTGCTAAATTTCAAATTCCTGTTCCAAAACACAGAACATAAACATCCCACAAAAATAGCAGGAAAAAATTGACTATCATTAACAAGTGTTTTCGTCTCAATTCTTGTTCAAATCTAGTGAGACATGAAGCAGTTTAGAAGCTTGAAAATTTTCAGCTTTAAGGACTGAGAGGTAGACTTCCTGCGATCTCTTGAGCTATATTCCAGAAACTTCCTGCTTCTCTTGGAAAAGTGCTGTTTTCAAGTGGTTGTGTTCTAGCATTAAAAAAAACCAGCATTAAAAGATGAATTCTTACTATGGCCAGACCCTCAGCTGATACACAGATATATTTCATTTGCCTAATTAGAGCTGTGGTTAGTTAATGGGTGCTTATCTGACTTGGAGTTACTATTGTGAGACATTTAGAGAAAAATTTGTCGAGAGGAACATTTTAGAGAAACCTGACCTCAACAAACCATGGAAGGACCAATGATGTGGCCTTTCCCTGGGACACAGGAGGCTGGTTTAGGCTTAAGGCTACAGTGTTTTACACAGGACAGCCTTGGGGCATTCCTCATGTACAAAGATGTAGGTCAGTAGTATTTACACCCAATGAGTCTGATCTTTGACTCCTTTTAGCTTGTAAAGGAATTTTTATCTACACAGACTGTATTCAAAAGACTGTTTCTGAGGGACTAGCCACAGCAGTGGTTATTTCCACTGAACAGAACAGCATTGCAACTTTATTAAATAGCTCTTGAGGAGGAATTCATCCAAGTAGGTTATTGGAATAAAGTCTATTTTATTAGTGCCTTACGACACTCAGCCAGAACCCAGAGCCCCTGAGCACTATTCAGACACATAACATGAAACAGTCAGAAATTTATAATCGTATTAGACAAAGAGAAATATAAAAGAAATAGAGAAATTGAGACGGGAAGGGGCAAAATGGGTTCTCTGCCATCATGTAGCTGGGAAGCGTGTAGCTAGGCAATAGCACAGGTAGTTTCTTTTAAAAAGTAAAAATGAAAAAGTGCAGCAATGTAAATGAGAATTTGTTAACAACAAAGCCCAGAATCTGCACCTCCGGAAAGAAAGGGAAAATAATTTATCCTCCCACACTCACTTTTTTCTGACGAAGGCAGGTGAATAAAGCTGCACTAATAGAGTGTGACGCTCACAATCCTGAGCTGCGCTTGCTGAGGCGGAACTGAGAGGTAACCATCGTCTCCAGGAAAACAATAGCCCTGCAGCCCCCGCGGTGCCTGTGGGGTCACATCGCATTCATCCCCTGCACATGTCATTTTCACGTGAAGGTTGTTCCCGTCCAGCTGTTATGGAGTCAGTGGATGAAGCTGAAGGACGGCAAGGAGAGCTGAACAGGAAGGAGCAGTCCCTGAAAGCCTCACAGAAAACAGCAGTGCTCGGTTGGCCTCCCCGGTGGAATGGATTAATACCTGGAGACAGCATGTATCTGTTTGTCCTCTCACAGATACTGGTAAGGCAGCTTGCCACAGCTTTGGGATGCTGGGACCCTTTTTAGGCTGCACTGGCTTGGGAGGTTTCCTCCTCATTCACTCTAGATGTAGCAGTGGGAATAGGTGCAGTCCTTATTTCTGCAGCCACCTCTCACGGCTTTGCCTTGAGAACAGCTCCTGCCTTTTGATGTCCCAGACTCCTGTCCCATTTCCTGCCTCTCTGCAAATGCCTCCTTTGCCAAATGACCGCGATCCCACCAAATCCATTTCCTGTACCTGATACATATGGGGGTAAAGACCCATGTTGTTAACAAGTGGAGCGGGAGGTGTATCCTTTAAAGGTGTGGTGTGCCCTTCACAGTTGGGGATGAGGTTGTACCTCTCTGTGAGTGTGTTGTAACTCTCTGTGAGTGTGTTAAATATAAAATCATTGCTCTTGTAGTTTATGTTAACTGTGGTGTGTGCAGCACCCTTAAGTGGTTCAAATGAAAAGTTTCCATGTGTGTATGTTTGTGTGTGTGTATTTATAGTGATGCCTATGTGAAACATGGCTATTTGTGAGAGCTTTGAGCGAGGCCTTAAGAGTCTTTTGATAACATCCTAAGTCCATGGAATTGCTAGTTTGGCTCTAAAAGTAATAATCCTGAAATTTCAGAAGTCAGAGGCACCTGTTGCTCTTTCAGTGTTGCTCAACTTGCTGTTTCTGGGCAGCCCTCTTGCTAGTGAGGGTCGGAGGGAGCCTGTGTAACTCAGTGATGCACATCTAGTTAATAGTGGCTGAGCTTGGAGCCTGCAGTCTTTTTATTCCTGTTAAACTACAGCCTAGAAAATACCTGACTTCTTAAAGCAAAATTGATAATCAACATGAAATCAGTGCTAACTAAATTAGTTAATTATGCAGTCTTGAAATGAAAATGAATGTGTATATAATGAGAGATGCTAATTACGTCTTTTCTGATTGATTGCACAGCTTCTCTGCATGATGCTGTGGTACAGCACTTACGGGGCCATCCCAGCAGCTCAGAATGCCTTCGACCTGCTCTCCTACTTGCTTACCCCATTTAAACAGGTTTTTTCAGATCAAGGGGAGGTAAGTTCCTGTGCTCTTCTCTGGTTCTGTAGCTGATGTCAGTAGCCTTCAGTGGCACCTCTAATATCTCTTCTGATTAAAAGTATAATATGCGTGTATTTCATGCATTAGAGTGACTTCTGCATTGTGTGTACGTCCTGAAATGGTAGAAGAGTTTTCTGAAAACAGATGAATATTTTATCTTTGAGATATTGGGCTGGATTTTTGGCTATGATGTTAGGTCGGCGCAGCTGGTTTTTCATTGTGTGCAAATTACTGCAAATGAAACAAAGCAATAAGAAGTCATCTCATTAAGGTTTAGCCCACAGTAAAGGGAGAGCTGGCACTTCATTTCTTAGGATGAATAGAAGCTTAAATTCTGGAAGAATGGATCAACCCACATAAAAGGTGCAAATCACACCATAGTCTCAAAAATCTGTTTTTGTTGAGTGTTTAGAACATACCTGTGTGCAGTAAATGTATTTCAAGTGTATTAGGTGCATGGATTCAATTATATCTAAAGAGCTAGCCCAGTAAAATTGCTTAGCTTCTCACCATGACATGATGACATGTATACCAGAATGATTCATCTGATAAATTACTGATAATTATACCCAATGCAGATTTTTCTAGTGTGGACAGAACCTTAATTAAGTGGTGAACAGCTACTTTCAAAAATCAGATGAAATATATTTGCTATCAGAATGCTTAGATCCACTGTACGTAATCTTAGAGGCAGAGGCTTTGCAGTGCTAATAGAAAATCTGATTCAGTGCCTCTTGTGATTGAAGTACAGTGGAGACAGTTTTCTTGTAACAGTGTTTATGAGCTGCATGTCACCTGCTCTTTTGGGGTTTTTTGAAAGAAGCACTTTTTCTTTGCCCTTTTGCAGTTGGCTTTGTTATGCACAGGGCTCTTTACAGACTATTGCCTGTGTCTTATTTGCAGTGCCTCAATCATTAACAAATTGTTGTTCCTTACAAAAAATCACTGATTTGTATAATTTTGACTTAGAATAGTCGTCCTTCACGGAGGAAACTGATTCCTAGAATGCGCCACAAGAACACCCCAAGTATGACTCTCTGCAGATGTTTATGCATATGTTTGAGGACTGTTTATTATAGCACTATTTATTGTGCAAATTTACATTTGAAAACAGTATAGGCAAAGAAATCTTCTGATGTTAAAATAAGCAAATGGAAGCTCTTAACTCCAAATTTCTCATTAGCTGTGCTAGTAGGAGGAAAACAGTAAAATTCCTTGCTCACTGAAACCCATTAGAACTGAATTTTGCACCTACTACTGAGAACAAGCTGAGCTATAGACTACTATAAAATGACTAAGACATCAGAATTAATTCCACTGCCAGTGGTGTGAATTAATCTGATGGTGTTTCACTGAATGCTTAGAAAACACAGAAAACTCCTCTGGGGCTGGATTCTATTTAAGGATCCCCAAACCCAGGAACAGTACTAAACTTTGTCTAAAGCCCTTTGCCTCAGTATAAAATCACACTGACTGTAGCAATGAAGCATTGGTCCAGTCTGCAAAATTGAGTTATGGATTCAGATCTCAACTTTGGCAAAGTGTGAGGGTAGGAAGCCGAATTCCTGTTTGCCTTAGCATTGAAATCTGGGGTTTAGACCTTCTGAGATGCTGAGGCTTAGAGGTGGTTTCAGTTTCAGCTTTCTCCAAAGGCTGGCATTTTTTTTGGTGGTGATGGCAGCTTTTCCGCAGGTGAGTATGATATCAGTAAATCTCCACAGGAAGTAATGCACACTTGGCCAAGAACATGCATGCAGACACTGTACTGTGCCCCTAAATACTTTGTGCATCATTGTCTATTCTGTTGTCTTGCAGAGCCTGACTACAGTCGGGAGTGTTGTGGTATCATACATCCTGCTGTCTTTGGCTTCTCTAGGACTGCTATTTGTGGGATCTCTGGTAAGTTGTGATACAGCACAAACTATATTCATGCCCTTTTTCACTGAGCTTTTATAAGATGTCAAATTCATCCAAAGTTGTTGGTGTTATGCCCAAGTTGATTGTAAAACATCATTTTTGGGGCTGTTTCTGTATAATTATCTGCTTGCTTTATGTAGATGAATCAACCTTACTCAATTTCTTGATGAATTGGGGAGTGCACTGATGGTTTTTATTCTTTCCATCCACAGATGGGCAAACTATTTGCACTGAAGTAGAAGGGATGTGGTCCATTAACAGGACCATCATCCACTGATGTCAGTGGCAGAAGGAGCTGTTCCAGAGTGCCAGTGTACTTCTGAATGCGAAGTCCTGTTAGATGTAGGCCAAGGCCCCAGCTGCAGAACAAGCTTAAGTGGCATGACTACAATTAATCTAGTTAGCTGTCAGCTTTTGGGGAGCAGCAGTATGTTGTGTTTCTCCATTGGTTGTGTAACTGGCCCAAAGTTGTGGTAGATGAGAGAGCTATGGAGAACTCTTCCTTTTTAGGGAGCTCTAATTGAATGTGGCTTTTCAAACCCCTCTACGCTGTTCTTTTAGAGTGGGAATGCAGCTACTGAACATGCAGGCAGAGCATCACCTCCTGTCCTTACAGAGGTGCACCCCAGGTAGCTCAGGAGGTTGAAGCTGTGCTATGCACATGCTGCTTGAGTGATGCACAGTGTAAAGAAGTACATCCTAGAATCATGGCACTGTAGGTGGGAAGAGATTGCTAGTCTAACATCCTGCTTGGAGTAGGGCTGTTGCCAACATTCAGTAAGGTCAGCCATGAATTTTTCCATACAGGTTTTTAAAACCTTCAGGGAAGGAGATGTATCAACTCTGTGTGTGCCTGTGCCACAACCACGTGGCACTTTTGGGGAAGAGTCTTTTCCAAGTGTCTCATCTGAATTTCACAGACGTAAATGTCTGAGCTGGATTTCTGCAGGCTTATGGCCATTGTCACTTGTGCTATCAGCTGACACTACCAAGAAGTGTCTGGCTGCATCTCTGGAGCTGCCCTTGCAGTAGTTGCAGGCCACTGTTAGATCACCCCAGCCTCCTCTTTTCCAGGCTGAACAAGCGCAATTCCCTCCACCTTTTCCCTGTACTCTAGACCTCTGACCTCCTTTGCAACTCTCTCCTGGGACGGCTCTAGTTTTTCCATATCTGTCTTAAACTGGGGGAACCAAATTTGTATACAGTATTCAAGGTGCAGGTCCGTAAGTGCCAAGGAGAGGGGAATACATGCTTTGATTTGCTGGCCACACTCCCTGCTAGGAAGTAATGTCATATTATATGCCATGGTTAAGTTCACTCAGAGGCAGCACAGTGGCAAAATCTTTTGTTTAACGTATCAGGAAAATGTACTTTCTGAAAACCATTCACAAGGCAAAGTAATTATAGGTAATGCCTCCGTTGTGATCATTGATGTAGGCAAGGAAGTTAGCCAGGTTTATGCAATTTTTTGCTTTTTTGGTGCTGCTGTATGTTATCCAGATTAATTTTGTCCTCAAAAATAAACTTCTGGTAATTCTGTAATAGCAAATACTAAAGGAAAAAAAAAAAAGAGCCATCTAAGAATTTTCCAGGCAATCTTGCAGCAAAACATTCTGAGCTGAAAATCTGAATAGAAGGGATGTGATTTTTTTGCATATTCAACTATTTCTCAGCGGATGAAAACATTTATTGCTGACCCATTCTTACCAGAGAAGGTAAAATTAAGTGAAAGCTCTCTGTGGCCAAAAATTCTGATATCTATTTGGACAGCTTTGCATGTGATCTCCTTACAACTGAACGCAAATACCAGTGTAGATTAAAGTAGACTTTGCACGTTTTTGTGTTGGTTAAAACTTGTGTACAGAAAAATATTTTCTAACAGTTTCCATGTAGGCAAGCTTGCACTGGTTTGTATTCCTGTGGTCTGTACTAAGAGTTTTCTAGCTAGAGTAGAGGCACAAATGTCACTCTGTGTCACCCTGCTCTGTAGCTGGACAGCAGAGTATGGGAAGTGTCCTCTGAGTTCCGACCAATGGTCTGTCTTGCCCAGTACGTTCTCTCTAACAAGGACATTAGGAAGGAGAGACTGTTTAGACAGAGTACGTGAACCTTGTCTCTTCTTGCCTCCCTGTTACCTTGCTCTCAAATGTCTGAGGTAGTGCTGCTTTGCAATTTGCAAACATCTGCTTTTATCAGTGTTTGCAGAATAAGGTATAACACAGTCATTGGCAGAACATTGAAAATGGTGATTGAACCAGGTAGGGTTTCTACAATCCCAGCCTGGTGGACAACAGATTGTTGCATGAAGACAGTTTTCTTTATTTTCCCCTTTGTCTCAGCTGAGTGATCTCTCTCCCCTTCTCCCCTTAAAATGGATTTTAAACCATGTGCTGCCTAGAAGAGACCTTGAAGGGATCTTTTCCTTTGAGGAGTGCCTTTATGACCAAACCTTTCTTTCTGAAATTGACACTGTCCTGCCTGACATCCCAATGTGCTTTAGTAGGCTGGGAACAGAAATTTGGCCTTTTTTTGTGGCACTTTTCTAAATTCAACTGGTCATTTAAAAGCCATGTAAGAAAAGGACAGAAGAAGCTTTTACTGTGGAAGATAAGACCTGTTCTTAGTCTCAAAAGTATGCATGACAATACAGTATAGTTTGTATGGCATTAGCCTGAGTGATACTACTCCTAGTTCTATGCTAGGATGGATGAAGGTGGCCTAAGGTCCTAGATCCTGGAATTAAGAGGTAGGCTTGAAATTTTTAACTTAAGTCTGTGTGGAGGATTTAAAGGCCACTGATCTGATTTCCAAATCATCTTGTCTACCACATCATCTGTGCTAACCGATACTATACAGAAATTTTTTAGAGTCATGCAATTTCAAAGCTTTCATTAATTTGTAACATAAACTTTAATATTGCATTTGTGTCCTAGAACTTTGCAGGATTCATTGTTTAATGTTTATACCATATTTAAATCAGATAATTAGATTATAGTACAGTCTTTGCCCCTGGCCAGAAACTGATATGGGCATTCTGAGCCTCAGGATCAGGTACATCAAAATTGTGGCCTCTTTAAATAATGATAGGTTTATACATAAATTCGGGGTACAGTGCCAAGTTATTAAAGATGTTCAATTACATTTGCTTAAGGCAGCTAAATGTAAATTTCAGATGGAAAGCCATTAAATCAGGAGAGGTATGATTTAGTATTCTATGATAGTAGAATACTATAGTGGATTTTTGTTTTGTAAACAAGCCTGGGAAGGATAAGAAACTGAACAAAAGGACAGTGGTATCACGTTGGCTTGCATATGATGGTCACAAGCACATTCCACTTCCACTGTATCCCTGAGTTAAGCCTGGCCAGCTCTGTGGAAACCTCTGTGGCTGAAAGCAGGTTTGAATGGGTAGATGGGAATCCTTGTAACATGCACCACAAAGCTTCTCCTGCCTGGAACATTCCTGTTCTCTTCAGTACTCTCCAATTCTAATACAGAGGCCTGGGATGCTGCCCTCAAGACCCATGCCCTAGGCTGTGTGGAAGGGCTGGCTACAAGCAGAAACTTTTTAAAATGTTTCTTTCCTCCAGTTTTGGCACCTACTCAGAGCCCAACCAGACCCCCCCTTTCCGCTGCAAGAGGACAGACGCCAATCTGTGAGCCGGCAGCCTTCCTTCACGTACTCAGAGTGGACAGAGGATAAAAATGAGGATGATTTCCTAGATTTGGATCCCGTACCAGAGACTCCAGTCTTTGACTGCGTAATGGACATTAAAGCGGAGACAGACCCAGCTACTCTGACGGTTAAATCCGTGGGCTTGCAAGAAAGGTAGGGTAGACATGACTAATAGGGAAAAGTCTCCTCCCAGATTTGGTGGGTTTAGGAGTTCTGTGCCTAGAAGAAAGCTTTATTGCCTTTGTGAGTGTCACTTTAAAATGTGGTTTTTTAAAGTCAAGCACCTGCTTTATTTCCTGTCCTGTTTTCAGTCCAGTCGTAAATACAAGCGTGTTAGCTAAACAACACACAGCTTCTGGACAGCTGTCAACAAGTGCTGTTCTAAAGCATCATTTCTTTCCATTGAATACATCTGTTTGTGTTTGATCAGTCTTTCACCATTCATCAAGACAGCAACTGCAGAGCATGAAATCCACTATAGGGAAGTGAAAGCTTTTACCTCTGAAAGAGGTGAGTGTTGTTGATTTTTTTTTTTCCCTGTCACTCATGCCGGAGGACTAGTCATTTCTCCAAAAGCAAGCCATAGAAAAAGTGGTAGTCTTCAGTATTTCTCATATAAAAGAGTTAATCCAGAAGTAAACGAATTTGATTCATATGAACCCAGTAATGAAACTTTGGAGTGAGCTGGTGTTCACTTTTTGAACCATAAGGGCAACGTGAAAAGAGGAGTTTCTCAGGCAAGTCAGGAGCATCTCAGAGAGATTCACAGCTGGGAAAGTGCAGTTTCAAGATAAAAGGAAAGTCTTTTACTGTTTTGTGTCCTTTCAGTTGTCTTAGTGAAATAGAACAAAGGTCTTGATAGAATTCCTGTGAAGAAATTCTGCAAAAGTGATGATGTTATGAATAAGAATGAAGTTACTGAAGGGCCCAGCATAGCAAAGTACCACCTTCCCTTATTTCTCAGTTTTCAAGGTTAATTGAAGTGCTAACCATAGTTAATTCTCATCTCTAAAGCTTAAAACAAAGGACAGAACTTAGATTTTAAGAATACGATGCTGACTTTCCAGAGCACCTCAGGACGCAATAAAAAGGAGTGTTACAGAAGAGGCTTTCAGTTTGTGTTCTGTGAGCTCAGAATGTTTTTTCTCACTTAATGGTTTGTTATAACATTCTCCTAAAATCTTATACCTTTCACTGTTTTATTCTGCCTTTATACGAGATCACAGTAACCTCTGGGGCTTGTCCCTGGAGCTGCTGCTATCAGAGAGTTTTGCTGGTTTTTCATTATAGGCAAGGTGGGGCTTGAAATATATGAGTCATTTGTGTTCTTCACTATCCCTGATTTAATTCCATTTCTGTCACTTTAAAGATGTGACGTTTCTCCTCGGGTGACTGCTAGCCTACACGAAAGATACTCACTGTATCAAGAGAATTGGGGAGTATCACTTGCGAATAATCAATTGGTTAAAGTAATGAATTACCATGAAAACCCTGTCAAATAACTAGAAGTGGAAGAATGAAAGCAATTGCTTGAAGTTCTCAAACTAGGTACAAAGCGTACACTTAAGATATAAACTTGTTTTCAACATACACGTGTCCTTGAGAAGACAGACATCATTTCAGGTTTGAGCTGTGCCCTGACAAACTTCATTTACATTACACATTGGTCACTTTTCCTTTGTTTGATGTTGTGTTAGATTACCCACCTATACCTCTTTGACATCCGTTCTGGTTCTCTGTCTTAACTTCCCTCTCATTCTTTAGCCACCTATGCAATTAAAAGGGTGGTCAGCAGCTAAATTCAAACACCACTGAACGTTGCTGAAGAAGAAATGATCTCATTTCCTCGTGCTGGAGAACTATTAATGTAGGTAGCCTCTTCTACCTTGAAAGAACCAAAAGCAATCATTGTCAAATGCATTTATTTTGGGGAAGAAACATGGTAGCTGTTTAACAGCACAAAGGAGGCTAAGGTCGAAATCCTTTGAAAGGTGTCACTAAAGATTCTGTGCCTGCCACAAGTGGCATTTCCCCATGGCTGTGAATCATAGCAGGAGGCCGGCTGCAAATTCTTTTGGACAAACTCCCGAGTCCAGGGAACGGCTGTGATCCAAGTAATGACTTCTGTCCTCTCTGTGAGATGGTCGTGCCTGCATGCTTACATGGTTTTTAATAGCTCCTGCACACACCTTCTGACTAGATTTTTTGAGTTGAGATTCATCAAAAATAGGTTTGCTGTGTGGATGTATAGAACCTTTACCTAGTAATCATCATATTGTGTGGCTTTATTATTATGTTAATGATATTTAAATATAGATTCGCTGATGGCTTTTGAATCTTACTTTTGTCTATCATATGTGAGATTAACAGAAGCTCAGAAATGCTTTAAAACTTTATTCAATAGTAGGCATTTTGATTTCTTTGTTTTGTTGTGTGGCTAACTTACAGTAAAGTCACTAAAAATTCTACACTAAACAGTATCTCTGTTTTTAATGTAGCTGTTAAAATGTTGGGACCTTCATTTTACCCTTCTCATGATGTACAGTTGTGGAAAGAACATTTTTCAGATGGAAAAAAACTATTCACTGCAGTGGTTGGCTTTTCTTGTCTTCAGTAACATTGAACTGGTAGTTTATCCCAAGATCTTCCCCCAGTGATGTTTCAGTGTACAAAATAGTCTTCTGGTCTTACCTGCTCAAGAAGCATCACCCATTTTCTTACAGGTAGTGACCAAAGTGTCCCTGAAGAACTAGCTGGGTGGCTTTCTGAAGTTGTTCATCTGTCATTGCTGACAGTGATGGGTCTGTTGTAAGCAAACTTTGACCACTCTGTTTTGCAGGAGAGGTTCAAATGTTTCACTCACACTGGATATGTGCACCCCAGGCTGTTCTGAGCAAGGCTTTGGCTATGTCATGTCCCCACGGGAACAGTCAGCCCGAGAATACCTCCAGACAGCATCGAACATCCTTACTGAGGAGGAGCTGCACAAGAAGGCACTGGATCCTTTCATACTGCAGGCAGAGTTCTTTGTGAGTGTCTGACCTCTCTCTTCTGGGAGCATCAATAAAAATGGAATGTTGTTTCTCCATAGAAGACCTTGGTAGTATTTTCTGCCAGTCTAAAAGTAGCACATGCAAACTCCACTTCTGTCAGTGAGGCATTTAATGCAATTCCCAAATTTGTCATTCCTTGCTGACATATATTACATTTTTAAGAAAAAAAAATCACTAGAGTACAGAAGAAAAGCCGTATTTGCTATAGGCATAACTTCTTGAGATGTGTCTGGAGTTGCCCTAGGGATGAAATTAGTCCTAATTTACCCTCTTCGCTGTTGAATGCTTAATGTGGAGCTACTTTCCAAATCTAAATGTTCTCTGGTTACCTGAAACACAGTGTGGCTCTGTCATTCAGCAGGAGCTGTAGAAAGTATGTATTACTGGGGTTTTTTTCTGCACAAAAATAATTTACTAGTTGTAAGCTTCTCTGTCATTTGCTTTTATGATTCTGAAAATGTTTCCTTGGCTCACTGTATCTACTAATACTTTGGCAGAAAGATTCTTTACCTCATTTTGGAAAAATATACTTACACAGATGAAGCAAGCAGTCACAAATTGGATTTCTAAGTAGTTTAGGATAAAGGTCAGATACATTTTAGAGTAGTGAGTACCCTGGCTTTTTAAATCTTTGCATGTTATGTGGTTTCTTCCCTAATTGGTTGAGTTCCATGTGATAGGTATTGTCACGTTTGTCATGTTTATTGTACCTGACAAAAAAAAGTAGTATGCAAAATGCTGCAGTGGCTGCATTATGTGTGTTAGTCAGGGCGGTGGATTCCTGCTCAAGATGGGAGGTAACCAGGGCAGATTTCGCTTGCTGAGGTGTGCAGGGCATGTGATCAAGAGCTACTGAAGTTAACACTGCCACATCAAATATTCTCTTAAGCCTGAAGTCTCAGCAGAGCAGGAGGAAGATTATGTTTTGCAGCATTACAGCCCTTTCAGCCTGTCCCCTTCATGACCTCTAACTGAAAGGGAAAGACTAAGACGCTGACTGTCACTTGCTGTCCTCCCTCCTTGTGCAGTTTCAGGGCTTTTTAACTTTACAAGAACAGGGGGATAGTCTGGGCTTTTGTTTTAAAACAGAACACAAGCTATCTGTGGTCCTTAATTCACTTGGTGCAGTATGAGTTGAAGGAAAGCAGCTTTTGTGTAGGCAAAGCCCTGATTCTTTTAAAGTAAAGCATCTATTGCTCTTTTAGGGAGGGAATGTTCACTTGGTGTCTGAAATGACTGCTAAACTAGTCCACGTAGAATTTAATCAGTCTCTGAGCTACACTGTGGCTTTCAAGCAAAGGAAATAATGTTTGAAGTAGGAAAAAAATACGCTTCATTTCTCTGAGAGATTTTGAATTAGGTTTCCTGGTGTTCATAGAATCATTCAGCAGCCAAGCCATCCCAAGCTATTTTCATTCTTTAATGAAAACTGAAAGAGCACAAAACTCTGTGCAATCAAAATGTCATTTCTGTAATTAAAAACTGTAAACTAGTTCTTTTTTTATGAAGCAGTTACCACCAGCTAGCTCTTCATCATGTATTTTCACTCTGTCTAACCTACTTGGTTTTCAAAGTCCAGATCCCAGGTGAAGCAAACAGCTGTTTCATTTTGGAAGAAAAGTCAGAGAGAACATTTGCAGGGCTAAATTCTGAAATTCTTACAAGATTTAGAGTTTTTACTCAGACAGTAGTCCTATTGATTTCACCAAGAATTGGCTAGCGCGGTGAATGATTTAAGACCCAAAAACAGCCCATGGAGCTTGGCTCAGGAAGAGTTTGGGTTGACTAAATACCAAGGAACAATTGAGAAAAATATGAAGATTTTCTTCCTATGCAGTTCTCCAAATTGATAGGAAATTACTTCAACAAAATGTTTGTGTCCTTATTTGCCTCTGGTTAAAGCCAACAGTATGCTCAGTGCTTTGTAAGAGATAGAGTGCAGATAGTCTTCTAGGGTTCCAGAACTGACCTCAAGTTGTTCCAGGGCAGGTTTAGATTTGATATTAGGAAAAAATTATTCACTGAAAGGGTGAAGCACTGGACCAGGTTGCCCAAGGAAGTGGTGGAATCACCATCCCTGAAAGTGTTCATAAACACGTGGATGTGGCAGTGAGGGACATGGCTTAGCAGTGAACATGGATGTGCTAGGTGAAAGGTTGGACTCGACGACCTTGGAGGTCATTTTCAGCCTTAATGATTCTATGTTTCTACAGTCCATAGCTCTGCTCATCTTAATTTTATCTCAGAGTGAGTCTTGTCTTACTCAAGCCTGTTACCAATCTGTCCTGTAGTGGTCTCTCAAATCCAGTGTGCAGCAGCTGGGATGACCAGCTCTGCCTGCCACTTCCCGTGAGCCATCTCTCTGCTGAGCCTGGTTAACACATCCCTTCTCTTCGCCTGCCTACTGATTCCAACTGGCACAAGGTTCCTGTTTGTTCCTGCCTGGCGTTGACTGCTTATTGCAGGGGATGAGCGGCAGAGAACAGGAAGCCCCTCCATCTTTGTGTGTTCTCTGCATCAGTGATGTAGAGCACAGGCAATCCCCAAATACTCCTTTGCTGTCCTTTTCCATGGAGCTTGACAGCACGATGAGCAAAGCAGTGACGCTCCCCCAGCTCCATGGAGTCAGGTCAGCATGCCAGCCTGTCATAATGTGTCATGCTTTGCCGCTGGTGCAAGTCCCTAGCGAATTATTAACTTCCACCCTCAGAGAGGAAGTGATGTGAGTCAGAAAGGATGGCACTGAGGTCCATCCTCTTGGAGCAGTGTCTTGCGTCCTACCTCTTGCATTGCTCTGTGCCTACACTTGCAGTTCAGTTCTAATAATATTAGGAGTGAACATGTCATGCGTGTTACTCAATGAATTAGTCACTAGGAGCGTTTTCACATGAAGGATTTCAGAAAGGAAAGCCAGTTGACAGTAAAAGGAAGCATCAATCATACTTTGGTGGTAAGTTGCTAGAGGTACTGTACAATATGTCCCAGCTGACTTCATCGCTTTGCCTCCCTCGCAGGGAGGACATAATGGGCTTGGCGTGCTTATTCCTCCTGTGAATCTAATAATACTACCTACTGTCTCTTATGTTTTCTTGGTTTTTTTTTTTTCTTTTTTTTTAACAGGAAATTCCAATGAACTTTGTTGATCCAAAGGAATATGATATTCCAGGCTTAGTGCGTAAGAATCGCTACAAAACAATTCTCCCAAGTAAGTTTCTGCTTTTTAAGTCACTGAGGTAGGGTGGTTTATTCCACGTGCTGGAGGGCTTTGCATTTTCCTTTCCAGAGTGCATGAAGTGTACTGTCACCACAATGTATTGTCCAAAAGCCATGTTTATGGAGCAGCAGCATGGCTTCAAAGCATGAACCAAATTTCCAAAGAGGTACAGAGCATGAAGAACCAAAATGCTGCTGATCCTCAGGGAAACATAGGTTTTTTAGAATCCCATCATTTGGTGCTGCTTAAAAGTTGTACCCAAGACCTTGGTGTGTTTATTCAGCTATTACTTAGTGATTTCTTTGATTAAATTTCTTTTGAAAGTCCAAATTCTAGCAACGTTATTTTCCTGACTGGTGTTTTTCAAATGCAGACTGAGAATATTGGAAACTGGCCTGATGGCATTAAGATGACACAGAAAAGTATTTTTCTTTTCTATTACACTAGTTTTATTTGTAGGCAGGAGTAGGAGTTTTGAGAAACATTTTGGTACAAATTTTTACAAGTGTCATCATTTTCCCCTCTCTCATACTGTAAGATACTTTGAAAAGTGATACAACTGGATGTCATGCCTCTTTTTTTTTTTTTTTCTCTAAACTGCTGTTGGAAGATGGTACCACAAATGTAAGTGCGGTGAAGTCAGAACTGTCCTCAGCTATACCTAACAGTCAATGAATCTGGTTTGGAAATGGTTTCAAAAGAGATTTTTTTTAATGTCTTAAAACTCCAGCAGCTGCAACCCAATGTGTGCAACTCTTTCGATGACTTTGCACTCCACCTCAGACCAGAAGCATAAAAGCATTTAACCACCTTTCACTATTGATGTGCTAATGGCTGAGGTGATTTGTTCAAGTATTAATTCACTGGTTTTGCTGGAATGGGAAGATTGTAAAAGTGGGTATTGATTTCAGATGCCCAAGGTGCCAGATCTCCAAGTGATCTGTGTATTCTGAATTTGGTATCCCTTCATCTCAGCCATATGGGTGTCTGCTAGCAGCCACTGTTGTCACTTTGACCTCTTCATCTCCAATAACTGGTTTCTACCCAATCACCTTTCTAAAGGTTAACAACCTTATTCTGGCTTTATTATGATTGTAGTAGTTTTTCTGAACGAAATTTTAGCAACTTTAGTCCCTGGCTGTGGCCACAGAATGGCTAGATATTGCTGAGGAAAGGAGAGGGCTGAGTGTTCACTCTTATCCCACTGCCTCCGTCTCACAGGGCTTGGTGGTGGCAGTAAAGAGGGGTAGCAAGGAGACCTAAATATTCTCTTTATGCTTCAAAGGCAAGGATCCCAGTAAACATGAATCTGGTCTGTCTGAGGACAGCATTTCTTGCTGAGTCTGTGTTTGTAGCACTGTCAAAATTACTGTGTGCTTAGTCCTTAACATGATACTGGGTAAAGCTCAGTTTTTGAACAGATTTTATTATTTATCTGCTTTCTAAGACAGCTGAATTTTTTAATCAAAAAGGCACCTGTGGTTTGTTTTGAATATTATCTTGGTGATAGACACGATTCCTGTTTGCTGAGGCCTCTGTCAGGAGAATATTTCTTGTCAATGGTAACAAACTGGGTAGCACTGGTCAAAGTGGATGAACATGGGCCTGTGTCAGTTCCCATTAAAATCAGTGAAACAGCCATTGACTTCAGTGGGAATAGGACTGAACTTCTTAAGTGGAATAATGTTTTCTTTTGTCATCTTATTAGAACAAGAATAATGCTTCATAAACAGCCTCAATGAAGGAGACTCAAGTACTGAAGAGATTTAAAATGCGAGAGACTGTTAATATTCTTTAGTTTCTCTATAACCATTATATTTGTTAAAAGCACATCTTGGAGTTCAGTTCATTGCAAGATGAAAGAGGGAAAGAGTTATTGTCATTTGGCTTGCCTGGGTGCAAGAAATGCATGTTTATGTTTTGGGAGAAAAGCTATTTGCTGTCATTTCACAAACAATATTCTAATGTCTTTGAAGCCAGAATGAGTCTGTTGACCTAACAGATTGAGAAATAATTTCCTGGAGCAGAAAACTGCTTTTCCAGAGTCATGCTCAGACACTGACTCTGCAACAGGACCAATTAAGGCAGGCTTCAGAGAGTGGGTGAAACTGTCAGAAGGCTGCAGATTACCCCAACCATCCTTTCCCTATTTTAATGGTAACTTTTTAACATGGAGGTTTTCCAAGGCCACTCACATCTGCTGTGATGGCCACAAATGCATGTAAATGTCTCGCTGTACAAAATAATCTTGTGTATCTCTTTCCTCTGAGCAACTGACAAACTATTCCTTATCTCCTTACACCTTTCAGATCCTCACAGCAGAGTGTGCCTTACCTCAGCTGATCAGGACGACCCCCTCAGCTCTTACATCAATGCTAACTACATCAGGGTAAGAGCTCCGTAGCCCAGTGTGTCTGCTGGCCTCTATCAGCTTCTTAATGTAAACAGAATTGCAACATACACTGGCTTTTAAAGGTATCCTAGCTGATCTGATTGCTCTTCTCTCCTGCTTACATTAGCTGAAACCCATATCTCAAAGTGCACCTGTACAGATTCAGACCAGACAGAAACATACTTCTGCAGTTCTTGATGCAAATTCCTTGTCAGCTGGCCTAACCAAGGCAGTGGATAATCAGCCTGAATAAGGCTCATGACCTAGCCAGAGTCACCTCAAGGCTGTTGGACACTCTGTGCTGGAATTACGTGAGTCCATACTGTGCCTTCACTCCATGTACACATGCACAGGAGAGAGAGAGAGAGAGAGGAGAGCTGGTGCCACAGAGTCGGCATTTCAACCAGGAGAGCTCTCTTTTTTAAAGGGTGAACCTTCAAGGTTGTGGTGGACATCCCTGTTTAAACTGATCTCTTGTTTTGTTGGCAGGGCTATGGAGGAGAGGAAAAGGTATATATTGCTACTCAGGGACCGATAGTTAATACTGTCACTGACTTCTGGAGAATGGTGTGGCAGGAGCGCTCCCCCATCGTTGTCATGATTACCAATATAGAAGAGATGAATGAGGTAATGCTGTTAACATCCAGTCTGTATTTTATCTGTACTCTAGCAGGTGTTTTCAGCATAGACACTAAGCCAGCAAACAGAAGTTAGTTCAGTGGCCTGTGCAATCAGAGCCAGCATTCAATTCTTCAGGCTCAGAGATGTGGGCTTCTCTTTCAGATCAGTTTACTGTAAGTCTTGTTTTGCTCTCTGACTTCTCCTACTGTGGGTTTTGCCATTTTCCTCTCCCGACTGACCTGAAACCTCTCCTAACCCAGCTCTATTTGCAGGCAGCCTTTCCTCTCTAAAGGAATCAAAAGCAATAGTACCCCTTCACTGCTAAGGTTGAATATCTTTAATCAGTAGAGTTTTTGCTGCTTTATCTTGTATTTATTATGATTTGGTGTCTATATGCACATTTCATTGAGGAAGTACCTGATTTCTGTATGATAATCAACAGCTAAAACTGACTTGGATATTGAGGACCTTTCCCTGAATGTGTCTAGGGAATGCATATGAAATACTGAAATTAAGATGCTGAAATTTTCTACTTGCCACCTACTTACAGAAATGAAACTCTCGTGGTGTTCGTGCTAATCTACCTAAAGTGAATTTTTTTTTTTTT
>VZTE01004107.1:88259-120409 GCA_013397775.1 Eulacestoma nigropectus | reverse complement strand
AAAAAAAACCAAAAACCAAAACACGCGGAAAAGCGGGGGAAAAAAAAACACGTTGGGGGGCTTTCGATATTGTTCGGGGCTTTTTTTAAGTATTCGATATGTTTAAGAGGGCGGAAATTACGAAATGGAGGCAGAGGGAGATCAAACGCTCTCGAGCTGGCAGGGACGTGTTGAATAAAGTGATAAATGACAGGTACGGGAATAATACATTCAAATAACTTGCAGATATGCCTGGGCGTATTTCGGAGCCGCCGCGCTCCCGGCGCAAACGCGCTACGCGCCGGCACCCTCCGCCGGCGGCCGCGCAGCCCCGCGCAGCCCGGGATGGGGCCGCGCAGCCCCGCACCGCCCCAGCCCCGAGCCCTCCCGCTATCTGCTTTTCGAATGCACTGCTTCAGTCCGCGTTCTGGGGCGGGGGACGGGTGAGGTACCCAGGCAGGGCTGCGGGGATGGAGAGGGTCCTCGAGAGGGGCTGGAGATCGGGCAGGAGAGGGACGAGATGGTTTGGGGGAACTTGTGTTGGAGATGCCGGGGGGTGGGTCCAAGGGGGGCTGTCCGCAGGGGCTGTTTTCGGAGGCACGCGTGGCTGTAGGTGCCGGCGTAGCCGTGTACCCGCACACACGCGTACGCAGCCGAAATGCGTTTCAGAGCCACCTTCGCTCGCTGCCACCTCTTCACTTTAATTTTCTGTGCGTGCCGCTGAGATAAGGGAGCGTTTTCCTAAGAATCAAGGAGATGACAGTGAGCAATGGATGCTCTGAAATTGCCCGTGGTGACTATTTAAAACTGTGCCTCTGCGTGTCTCGTGTGTGTGTAAAATGAAAGATATTTGGAAGGGAGGGGGGTGGGGAAAGGGACACAAATCATTTTAATACGCCTTAATGATCAGCTCATGTTACTGTGGTAGGAACATCAGAGAAAATTAATCCTACCATTACGAGTAAAACACTGCTCTGGTACGAGAGTTCTCAGCTGCATGTACCTTCCTAATAATACGCACAATTTTATTTATTTTTACATGCAAACACCGCTAGTAATTAGCCGTGTGATTATACTTGTGCATTTCATTGGGGCTTTAACTGATGTCATTCTGCATTATTCAACCATATGAAAACAGTTTTCAATTAAGATAATGGCACGCCTTGAAATTATGCAAATGCCGGCCGTATTGTGTAGAATAATTATGACAAATGTAAAGCAGGTAAAAAGTTTCCTAATGCAGTTGTGTTTTACACCCCGGTGATGTCATTTCCCCTCTGGCCTAAGTTAGTCATTCATTAGCAGAGTAGCAGCAGCAGCAACAGCAACAGCTCTTGAGTGATACTTCTCTGGCAGGGAGCCTACAGAAACCGGCACTGAGAGCCAGGGCCTAGAGAGGGCAACATAACACTCCCATTAAGAAATGTACTTTGTTTTCACTTACTCCATTAACTTGTTTATAGACATAGGAATGATTTTTATGATCGATTTTTAATAGTTCGGAACAATCAGAACGGCGCTTGGGGACGTGCGGGCAGCAGAGAGACAAAAGGCTGGGTGCTGGCTGGGTGGGGGTAGCCGCTCTCACTGGGGCGCAGGGGCGGCACCCCAAGGTCCCGGTCCCTTTGGCAAATGACATCCTTATCGGCTCCCAAAGGGGCAGCGGGGCCGCCTCTGGGGTCGCACGGCTTCCTAACTCTGGACTGAGCTCCTTCTGCGGGAGGAGATGTGGCTCTCGAGTCAGATGCGCCTTATAGCCATCAGGGTGGGCCTTATTTGCCGTGTGGGACTGTTGACGGGGTGAAGCACCTTGTCTTGCATTCGGGGAGTGGGAATGGAGTGAGCCAGCGCTTAAGCGTGTATTGCAGATCTGCGGTGTCCGAGGCGCAGGGTGACAGGGGCGCTCGCTGTCACTGAAATTGTTGGTGAGGGGAGCGAGTGGCTGAATCACAGGCTTGCGATCGAGCCCACTGGAGATTTCAGCACAGTCTCCAGCAGCTACCTGCGCTAGCGGCGTGATTAATAGAAGCAGCTGGCTGCCTGTTTTCCGTAATAGCAGCACTGACACTATGACAATATTCAGCTAGTGGTTGCGAGGAGGGAGGAGAAGCAAGGAGGGATGTAATGCTGCTGTTACTCAGAAATTTCTGATGGCGTATTTTATCTGATTGCCAAATGTTTGAGCTAATCAGCAATAAGTGTAAATATAAGTCTTTTTATAGCTAGCTGAATTCATCATCCAGATTTAA
Source organism: Eulacestoma nigropectus (assembly GCA_013397775.1). NCBI lineage: Eukaryota > Metazoa > Chordata > Aves > Passeriformes > Eulacestoma > Eulacestoma nigropectus. The sequence goes on along the minus strand of VZTE01004107.1, from coordinate 118,181 downwards.
ATATAACTCTGACTGCTGCTAAAACCGGATGTTTCCGTGCGCTGCTCAGACCCAGGGAAGGTTTAGGCCCAGGTGTGCTTCCGCTGCAGTACCCTTCCCTCCACCTAAGGCTCAGCATCCCCATCACCACAGCAGAGAAACTCGCTTTCAATGCCAGGAGCTGGCCAGAGGTTGTTTCCCGGGGAGTCTCAGTGGATGGTGAACGTGGGATAGGGCTGTTCACATGCAGCAGGTATGGGTGCTCCTGTCTCTGATGCTCATGGCATCCCAAGGAGACATGCATGGAGAGGCTAGGACCGGCTCTGGCATCACGCTCAGACCAGGGGTCTTGCTGCACAAGAGCAGTGAAGACATTTTTGTAAGAGCAACAGTGCTTGTGGGGCCACTGTTAGGTGAACTAGAAGAGTTTTGTGCTACTTCACTGGAAACTTCGTTGCCGCTTTTAAAACACAGCGGCCTGGGCATGCTGCTTCCCACCTCGCCATCAAGCCCAGATGCTGCAGCAGGTGCAACACTGACCAGAGAGAGGGAGCAGCCTTCTCTCTCTTCCCTCCAGCATGGAAAAGTGATTCTCTTCCATCCCTGCAGGGCCACTGCCAAAACAGAGTCCTTTGCTGGAGGAAGTTGCCACCTTGCCTTGATTTTCTCATTCACTCCGGTCTGATGCAGTCCCCTGTGTCACTTTCTGCATGGGTTGGGAAGACCTCCTTGATGGCAGGTGCCTCATAGAGGGGTCGGAACAGGATGCTTGGGGGCCTGCGGAGATCCAGACGGAGCGGCTTTAAGGGCACCCCATTGTGTTTGAAACGGTTTCATGGGATGCATGTGGAAAGCGGCCCCCCAGCTTTGCTGGCACCCGAGTGTGAGAAGCTGTGTGCCGTCAGAAAGCGCCTGCCCAGTCCCCTCGTGCAGCGCCCTGCTCCTGTGGCATTCAGGGGGCACAAGGTTGGCTCACCCTCCAGCCCACAGGGTCTTGGCCAAACCCTCCTCCAGCTCATTTACTGCTCCCTGCTCCGAGGGGTGGTGTGGGGTTGTGGAACGACTGACCTTTGCAGAAACAGTTGTAGAGCAAAATGCTTGTTAGAGCCATGTGTTTTCGTGTTTTTAAAGGTGTTGGCATTAATTAGACTAGGCTTAAAAATGTATCTCAAAGTTGGTACTCATTAAATCCAGGAATGGTATTTGATGTGATGCATCCAATTCCTAAAAAACCCTAAACAAGCAACTAATTCATTTTGCATGGTATGACATTCCCTGCATTGCCCTGCATCGTGGTGAATGCTGCTTCCATTGAGGCTGGACTGTCAGTGAGGATCTGCCTTTGGTTCATTCATCAGCAGCAAAGTTTACTACGAACTCATGTTGATTTCATCTCTTCTCCCAAACTGGGGATCTGATGCAATGCTTTTCGCCTTGCAAATAATCCTTACTCATGCAAGTAATTTACATGAGTAAGCGTTGCTCATACAGAGGAGAGGAGAGAGCTAGTTTCCTGTAATTATTTCCCTAGAAGTATTTTGCATTTTCAGACTAATTGGGGGAAAGGAAAAAAAAGAAGTCACTCCATAAATGTGTGTCATTTATGATTGCAGAAGAGATTCTTCCAGAAAGTTAAGGGAGGCAGTGTGTTCATTCTGTCTTCATTTCGGGACAGATGTTGGCAGCATCCCTTGAAAGCCTGGTTCATTTTGTAGGGGCTCTCCACGCGTGGTGTCTTATACCAACAGTGCTTTATTGCCATCCCGCTAGAAAAATGTGCTACTCCCTTTGCACAGTAATAGATTTTTTTTTTTTTTTTTTATTTACAGACGTAGGAATCTGTACACTCTTACTTGAAATGAGAACAGCCCCGTTTTAGTCTCCACGGTGTGTGCCTTATGCTCATATCTGTCAACACTGGTAATGGCAACACGTTTCAAACATGCAGATTATGATTATTAAAGGGTGCTTTAAAAATCATGCTAATAGCATCAATCTCCAATGTACACTTGCTCAAATTAATTCAGCTTTGGAAATCAGGCACACTGTAATAGCAGTGTTAGAGAAATGGCATTTGTCATAAAATATCGTGGGTTTGGTAATTGCATATCCACTCTGTATATTTTTATCTCTCTCACCACCAGTAGCATATGCTGGCAAAGGAAGGAAAGGGCAGTGATATTACTCAGGGAAGCCACATGTTGCTAGCCATTAGCCAGCAATCTGGAATATCTGGTCATTTAAGGCAGATTCCTTTTTTTTAAAAAAAAACCAACAAAAACCCAGTAACTTTTTATTTTATTTCCTTTCCTCTTTCCCTCCCCTTCCCTGTGCATTCAGACTGTAAAATACACCCACTGCTTTCCAGAGTTGCTGTTCCCAGTCTGATCAGTGGCACTAAACATTAAACTCTTGTCTTTGGAGAATAATAGGCCTCACATGGTACACCCTCAAGCATGTTGAGATACTGTGCAGGCTGGAAAATAAAAATGTTCTAATTGTGTCTTTTAAATAAGCATAGGAGTGAATTAATTAGACTATATTTTGTCTTTAGTTGCTTAGTTACACAATAGTATTCCTAAGCGCAAGTAAGATAAATTGGCTCTTTTTGTGCTGCTTGTCCCTTAATCATAATTACTGTATTGCTCAGGAGAGTAACGCATACATAGATTTTGCATTTTTAATAATATTCAAACAATATGCGAATGATATAGAAAGTATGTTCTGATTCAAGCTCTCGTATGCTTTTATTCGGGAAGAAGTTCTACTGCTATGGGAGCAATATTTGCGTTAGTTGCTCAGAGATGTAGTTCTGGGAAATACATAATTGAAATATTCTTGCAATGCTTGTTCTGGCCCTTTCATTCGCATTCAAAATAACAATGCCTTAAGTCTCTGAACAGTCATCCACTCTTGATTTAAGAGCTTTTTTTCTTTGTGTGCGTGTGTGTGTTTGTGCGTGTGCAGTGTGGGTTCACACCCAGCGTTAACCCTGCACAGCCTAGACGCTCGCGTGATTCGTTGTGTCGTATCAAGTTGAGCTTTTTATTTGTAGCTAAAATGCAGTCAGAAGGTCAGATGAACATCGGCATTTTATGGCATTAATCCAATGACCTTAATGCTTGGCAGGCGTCCATGTTTCTATGCGAAGGTGCCAGGGTTATAGATAATAAAAGAGTTTGTTTTCATTTTCTGGATATTTTAATCTTTCTTTGCAAAGCGTAGCCTCGGGTTTGGGGGGCTTGGGGCTACTCCTGGGGGCCAAAACTTTAATGTCTTACTGGGTTGTTGAATGTTAGCTGCTAATGATGGGCAGATTGATACAGATACTGAACAATGGAAGGTTCTGGCAAGAAACCCCCTAGACATGCTCAGTGGATGTATGTGAAAATTGGCTCCATTGTTCTGCTGTATGAAAAGCAAGTAAATTATTTACAGATATTTGCTAATTAAAGCACATATTGTTTTACCAGCACAATAGAACACAGTATAACAAAAGACAAAAGAATAAGCTTGCATAATTTAAACCTGCTAATGCCATGTACTCCTTGTTAAGAAAAATATAATTATGTAATCTATGAGGAAAGCTTTTCGTACTGTAACTGTAGTAGGCAAAATTAGGAATGAATTGCTTGTCAACTTGCCTAAACTAAAACAGCTCTTTGAGATCTGTGAGCTATCTGACGGGAAAACATTTTGACTGAAGCCTATTTTCTCTTTGGTCAGAACTTCTATCTGCAATGACAGATATAAATTCAATTTGAACCTCTGGTTGTGAGTGGGAGGAGGGAGAAAAAAACCACCCCAGTCACAAAGGAGGAGGCTCACAGTAGAAATGTCATGTCTAACTACTCACAGCCACCCCTCTGTGCACCCCATCTCCACCCTACTTCTGGCCCAGATGTACCAGTAACCCAAAAAGTATCCTACAGAGACATGGTGCTGTTCTGCCCCTGCCCCAGGTCATTTTGTGTATCTCACTTTGGAATTACTGAATCACGTGGAAAATGCTGCTTGCTAATACAAGGGAAGGCAAAAGCCGTAAGACTTCACATGCTTCAGCTGTGTCCTTTAACTTGGTCTTTTCTCTTGGTTTTGGACCCTGGCAGAAGGGATGAACATAACAGTGGGAGTTTCAGACAGCTCTGTGCAGCTGTGCTTAGGCTGGGGAAATAACCTGTCACCTGAATTTAACAAGATCATTATAGCCCTTTAAAGTAATTAGGAAAGGATTAACAGATGAAAGGTTCTGCCTTGGCCTCTTTAAAATTCTCTGGTGTGCCAGGTAAATTCCTGATCTGTGCCCGTTTTCCTTCTCAAGGCTCTTTCCATACATCCATGGGTGGAGAGCAGTGGTCTCTGTAGGTCACTGTATGTAGGCACCTCCAGGGAGCAGGTCCAGACCCCAGTGGTCACTTGTGCTCCACAAATCCTTTGGGGACACCTCTGTCTGCCCTGGGCTAGGGTATGCATAAGGAGATGGCACCAAATGAGGCATTCTGGGCAGGGTCAGGGGGAAAGAAAGCTGCCCCTGCCTCTGCCAAGTTCTGGAGCCTCTCGTGATCCCACCTGTGGAACAGGAGCGTTCCCACCTGGCAGAGCTGTGCCCTGGTCCCCAGGTCTGCTTCCAAGCGTCCTGCTGGAAGAGCAGGGCAGTGTATGGCAGGAGAGTCCTTCGTGTACCTTGTAGGGAGGCTGAACAGGGCGCATCCCAGAGCCAGGCCTTTTCCACGACACAGCCACAGTTTTTCAGCCAGTTTGTGACCCTGCAGTCTTAAATCTGCCATGTATATTCCCAGCCCACTGCTGGCAGCAGGGAGACGGGACCTCTTTACTCTAGAGGAAGTCTCTGAGAGCAAATCAGTCCTGTACAAATGCTCTCTGCCTCTTTAGAGCTGGATATGGTCCCTGAAAGAAGTGCAACTTGTAGGAGATGCTTCTGGAGACCTGGGTTCAGGTTCCTGAGTGACTTTTGGTGAGTGGGTTAGGGCTGAATTGAGATGACCTGGTTTCTGCTGCTGTCTCAGAGCCCTGGTAGCATCTGTACGGCAGAGAAGAACTCTGGACTAAAGACTGTGATCAGGCCCTTTTGTTTTGATGTGCTGTCAAATAAAGCTGATGATACTTCCCTCAAAACATCCAGGTAAATGCATTCCTACAGGAAAGGTGCTTGTTGGCAACAAGCCCCCTCCTTCCCTTCTGCATGTCTGCAACCTGACCTCCTGATCCTCAAAGGGGTCTAGAGCAGGGAGCAGGATTCCTGAGTTGAGAACTGCCTTGTTACACATGGTACAGGAAGGTCCTTCTCACCTAAATTGCAAAAACCCTAAAATATACATGGGACGTAAAACCAGCCCAGAATAAGAGAGGCCTTTATGCCCAAATGAAATACGCAGTTCTGTTATCCCCGGTGAATGCAGTCTGTAAGAGTCACACTGTATTTTTTGCTCTCGCGGATGAATGTGTTTTCATCAGCAATGTACTGGGTTGTAAAATATGCATCCCCAGCTATCTACTGTGCTAAAGATTTCACGGAAAAGGCTTGAAGATGTTTTCTAATGCAAATCATACTGATCAGATAAATGACATGCAGTGTCTCCTGTAATTATCAGCAAGAGTTTTTACAGTACGTCTCCTGTTTCTCTCTAGGCCACATATTTGATGTTAGGAGACAGCCAAGCAGGTGTTTGACTCGCTCGTGCCCTCCAGAATTCCTTAAATGACCTCTGGAAGCACTGAGTGAAAACAGTCTCAGCACGTCAAAATTTTGAGATAACTCAGTTGCTGTAATTCTTTTAAGGCTGCCTCAGTGTCTCTAAAATATAAATCTTTCCTAGTTATTGGCAGTGAGTAAGGAGTTGTGACGTCCCATATGCGGGTGTGCAATCAAGATGTATGACCTCCCTGTGCTGCCCTGTGACTCCCTGCCTTGTAAGAGTTAATATTTCTTCTAAAAAATAATTATCTGCTTTAAACTATTATAACTACCTGACCTCTTTCCCTGAATGTATTTCAACCATCTGCTGAGTCAGGCAATATAGCATTCTGTGCTTTCACGAGGCTGTGATGGTTGCTTAGACAACAGTGACATAATATTTAAGCATAACGGCTCTCGAGAAGATGCTGTCCCCTTCTCCCTGGATGACTTCTCTGGAAATGCAAATCCGGTATGCTCTTAAAAAAACGAGAGATGAGAAGGGTTTGTGTCCCCATCTTTCTTAACCATCTCCCCATTTTCTACTTGATAGGTGAAAGAATTGTACTTTGCTTAGAAGTCTTGTAAGACATGCTAAAATTATAGGCTGACTAGATAACCGCTTTTATAGAAGCAGGGAAAAAAGTGCCTCTTTCTATAGTCAGTGCTTATTTTGAGATTTAGACGACATTGTGGCTGGGACCATTGGTCCATTGGACCACTGACTATTGCTTGGTCAGTGTCCACCTGAGATAAATCTCATTCCTGAGCAGAGCTGAAATCTGTGCTGGTTGTTTTCTCTTCTTGCTGTAGCAGGAAAAAATGGTAATTAAAGACTTAACCGTGCAATGGAGACCTCATAAACATATCACTTCATAGCATAGCTAATACATGATGAGTTGATTTTTTGTATAGATAGGGATATATATGTACTATTTGCGACGTGGGTGGTTTTTCATGTTTACAGAGAGATGTAATTATGAATGACATGAAGGTTATACAGCAGATTTCTTTAATCTTCTAAAGGTTTGTTAGTCATGTGTCACCGTGTACCTGGTTTTTATTTTTTCAACATCTGTATTCCTTTGTCATCTCGTTGAAAGGGTTTCTCTAGAAGGGCTGCAGCAGTAGATAGTGGTTGATACCAAACAGGTGCAGGGGCTCCTCTGGCTGGCAGAGCCCTGCAGGTCCCAGAGCAACTTTTGTTGTGACACAGGCCTTAACCAAAAAGGAGAAGGACCCTTTTGTCACCTGCTGCTCAGAAAAACCCCTCAAACCCCACATTAGTTTAGGGCTGAGCACTTGGAAAGGTTGCTTAAGGATGTTTGAAAGCTTGGCAAGCACACTGAAATTACAGAGCTGGTGAGATAGTTGGGCCACCTCTGTTTGGCTGGCATGGCAGAGGGGCAGATGACCTCTTGTGTCAGGAAGCTGCCAAGATGTGGGGAAGACAGCCCCTCTGGAGCTGCCTGTGGCTTGGGCTCCTCAGAAAGCAGGGACTGGAGACACCTGCAGTGCCTTGCTGGGTGGCAGTGTTTGTGTGATGAGGCGCCTGGGTGGAGATGTCCCTGGAGATGCAGCCCCACGCTGGCGAGATCTGCGTTGGCAGCGGCACTCAGAGGGGGACTGCAGTCTGATCTGCAGTATTTGAGGAGTATTTGAGAAGTTGGGAAGGATGTGGACAATTCTGTGTGAATTGGGTCAAAAATGAGTGGTGAGGGAGGGAGCAGGTCTGTCCAGTCCTGCTCTGTGACCGGCAGAGCCACCCAAGGCAGGCCCTGAGACGGTTCAGGTAATTTTTCCATTTCCCGCCTAAAAGTGAACTAGGCCGCGTTTCCCTGGTGCAGCTGTGGTGATCCCTGGCAGTACAAGGGGAGGACAGGAATTTGGGGGCCAGTCTGGCACCCTTAGGGACAGGGATTTGGGGGCCAGCCTGGTGCCCTTAGGGACAGGGATTTGGGGGCCAGCCTGGCGCCCTTAGGGACGTGGCTGCTGCGGGGGTGACCAGCTGTCCTTGGGGACAAAGCTGGTGTGGAGGTGACCGGGTGGCCCTGACAAGGGGCCAGCAGCTGTGGTGGGGGCGGGTTCAGCCCAGCCCTTGTCACAGCACAGGGACAGCCTGGACTCCTTCTGTATTTCATATTTGTGCTGGGCTGCTCCGTGGTGCCATCCTGGACACCCCTTTGCACTCTGTGGCTGTGTTTGGAGCCTTGGTGCCATTTTGTAAAGGGCTGAGGGGGGCACAGAGTGGTCTTTTCGCAGTGTCTTTCCGTGGCCCCTCGCATCAGTGTGGGGATGCTGAGCACCCCATGTTCCCATGGCTGGATGTCCTGCTGCCACAGGAGACTCATGGCTGAGGTGTGCTTTCCCCAGCTCCCCAAAAGGTCCCCCTGCTCCAGCCTCTGCAGTTCCCCCTCCATGGCAGGCTGGGCAGAGTGCACCGGTATCGCTTCACCCTTGGTACAGTAGGGCTTTTTTGGGGGATTTTTTTTAATTCCTTTTTTTTCCCTCCTGTGTACACATCATGTGCGTGTGTGTGAAGGTTGTATTCTCAAAAACAAGTTTATTCATTGATGATGTAATAGTGATTGTACTTTTCTTTTGGTTAATAAATTGTCTGCTCAGCTTACTTTGTATGCCAGCCAAAATTAGTCATACCAGTTCTTGGAAAGGATATGAAGAAACTAGTAATTGAAATCATAATCATTTGATCATGAGAGCTATTTGGAAAATAATATTTTAACCAGAAGCATGTCTGATCTTCAAGTAAGGTTTTTGTTGTTTTTTTTTTTTTTTTTAAACTGCTGCTTAATAATTTCTCTGGTATGGAATATTAGAAATTGTGTAGTAGCTGGTGATAGTATTCAACATCCTAAAAGAGAACTACATCCAGAAATTGCTGAGACTGTCTGCAGGCAGGCTGATATTTATATATATGTATTATTTTTTTCCATCCTGACATTTAATAATCAGCATGTAATAGCTATAAAATGCATAGCAACTACAGCTTTTTTATTTCAAGTGGATGGTGTAATGGAATTGGGTGAAACCATCCATTGAAATTGTACTTTGTAGTACCCAGTGCTTGTTTACAAAGTATTGACGTTTGTCATAAACAGAGATTTAAAGCATCACTGTTATTGTTTGTTGTTTGGTGGAGGCTCTTATGCTGTGCAGCGATAAAGGAAAAGATTTTATTACAAGCTTGCTTAGCATATAAGCATGCTGTTCCCTTCTGACCAAATATTTGTTATTGCACTAAATGTAATGAAGGTGCCTGCTTATAAAACAGTTTCGTATTATATAAGGAAGAGTGGAATATCAGATCTGGTTTTTTACGAGAATTACTTCAGGTTTTGTATTGTGTGCAACTTGTCACAATAAAGCTTTTTTTTTTTTTTTTCCATTGAACAGTATTTTATTTCCTGAGGAATGTGTTCAGTGGACAAAAAAAACACACAGAGAGAATCAATCATGTTTTTCCCTTTGTTTAATAACTCAAAGAATTTCTCTCCCCTTTGCAAATACTTGTGTTTATTTGAGAGAAAAATTGGATTCTGGTTTATTTATTTCAAGAACATGTAACCTTATTTAGTGTTAGAAATGTGTGGTGAGCAAGGTGTGGTATACAGCCAGCTCTCATTACAACAGAAATTATTTCTGCTGTTTTAACCAAAAAATCTGGAGTGTATCTTGCTGGATATGTATGTTTGCTTGTTTATGTTTTGAGGCTTTCTTGATCCCTTGCTCACTAGAGTCAGCTGTAAAACATTCTGCTTATTCATCATGACTGAGAGGAGTTGATTGTTTCCTGGAAGGTTAAAATCCAGCAATTAGGACTGTTTAATTCGAGTATATGTTCTGGAGGCTAAACTAAGTTTAAGTGCTTTTCTTAGAATGCCTGTTTTAGAAGGGGAAAAAAATTACAGTTCTGATCTTGAAAAAGGTTTTAAGAAACATGAGAATGTGCAAGTTTCTTTTGGTGGGAAGCACATAACATTTATGTAGTATTTCTTTTGGGATTACATCACAGTTTTATTTAATTTTAAGGACAAAAGTTAAATTCAATATTTGTGTATAAGCCAAGGGAAAATGTACCATAAACATAGGAATTTTCTGGTGAGTCAGAGTTCCAAGAATCTGAGATTTACTTAGTCCATTTATTTCAGGACTAGCTATAACCATTAGTCATCCAGCCATGAATTTTTACATTTGCAGCTAATTGCACCTAAAAAACAAACTTTCCCTCAAGGCTTTGGGTTATACAGAATGTGATTTGGCAACCTGCCTTTTGAATGCCTTTTAGGATCATTGCCCTGGTCCTAGAAATTGTCTTTAGATGGTGTATATTTGCTTCAAGTAAACAACTAATATTTCCACTTAGGTGGCAAGAGGAATAAATTAAGCACTAGCTATTCTGTGATACAGAAAAATTACTCAGCCTGCAGCAAGATAGGCTTTTCCAGGAGTCAGTGCAGGATGATATTACTGTTTTCTCAGTCATCAGGGAGCCCAGAGTGACATGTTGTATTCTCATCTGATCACTGCTTTCAGGATGAAGTTATTGCTGTTTCAGAAAAAGTTACTGTGAAGCTTGAGGACTTGGCAAAATGGGCACAGTCCGATTTCTCCAAGTGGAAGTGTGGCTTCCGGGCTGAGCCGGTCCAGCCCATGGATGTGGGGAAGAATGGGCAGAAAGAGGCCTTGACAAGATACAGACAATCCACACTGAACAGTGGCTTGAACTTCAAAGATATCCTGAAGGAAAAGGCTGACCTTGGTGAGTATCCCTTACTTTCTCTTGTGGGGAGGGGCCTATGGGTGAGTGTCTTTTGAAGACAGATGAGCCTAATGCTGCCATGCCATTGCAGATTCCCAAGGTATGTCTGAGCCTGGGGCTGAGGTGTGGCGACGAGATGCCTGTGTGGGATGGGTGGTGGTAGTGAGCTCATCTCAAGCTCCTTGCAGACTGGTGTGGGGTAACACTGTGATACCTGTCTACATGGCCCTGAGCACTACACTCAAAGCCTGAAGATGCGCATACAAATAATTGTCACAGGCTCTGCCTGGGTCTCTGGAGGCTGGAGGATCAGGTCAGAGCTGTACACTGTGGGGAGGGGAGGCTGATGTCTTCCTGAGACCTCCTGTGACGGGCAGGGAGGAGCAAAGGCCTTTCACTTCTTATGTCCCATCTTCCAGAAGCTCAGAGATGCTCCTGGTGCTTGCCCTGACTCTGTACAGCTGGCTCTGTGTCTGGTTCTGTAGGGATGTGTCCCTTCCATAATGTTTCCTTGTCAGCTTTATGTTGCTGTAGGGCTCTGCGAGCGCCCCACTGTTGCCTCCACACATAGACCTGTGCTTTCTTTCCCTGTTTGTTTTCAGAAAGGGAGTTGGTAGCTCTGCTACTGTGGATGCTTGCACACAGGCTTGCAGCTGTGGGGCTGCTTTGGTGCACAGGCACTCACACGTCTAAAACCTGTGGTGGATTCCCAGGTCCAAGAGAGATGGGTCTCCTGTAAATGTGCCTGTTTGTGGTATTAGGACCTTGGATGTGTAACAGCTGTCAGAGATGACACTTTGAAGTGCATACCAGGGACATTTCTCTCTTCTGCCAAGTTTTTAATAAATGTTCAGTGTTTGAAGAGCATGAAGTTTAGGCCATAATGTGTGGAAAGGTAAGAAATTAAAAGCTAAGCCTGATCCATTTGAGGACATGCTTTTGTATCTACATGAACAGGAGCGCAGGGCCAAGTTCAGTTTTATAGTGTCATGACTGGGTTGGCATCGAAGCCAAGTTACATGAAGCTGAAGATCTGTCTTGGAAAATTTATCTTCTGCATCTCATTTTTCTGATCTTATTAAATGGTGAAGTGATTCTGTCAATCTCACGCTCTACCATTAGATATGTAGGTTGGAAGATTAAAGTACGCGTTGGAAGTTGATCTTATTTTTCATTGCATGTCCAGGGAAAAAATAATCCATGCAGTTATTTCTCTCTTCCTTTGCTTTTCTCTGTGGTTTCTTCTAGTTCATAATTACATGCAGTAATTTTCTCTGCTATTGCCCTGGTATCTTCTTTACGCACTACATTTATTTGCATTTGTTTGTTGTGTCAGAAGAATCTTAATGTTTTTCAGACAGAACTCTTGTGTGCTAATGTTTCCTTGTTTTTGTTTTCAACAAACAAACCCTTGTGGTAAAGTTACGAAATTGCTATTATCTACCCTAGGAGCCAAAGAAAATTATCCTTAAGCCTAAAGCTTATAGTTTCATGTTAAGCCTTTCAAAGTAGGGGTTATACTGAAAACGCTCATGGAATGCAAACTATATGGTATAATTTTGATAACCCCACATTCTGATGTTGCTCATTTTCAGTTGGTGGCTCTGGCTTTATTGTTGGGTTGGGGTTTTTTTCAGTAGAACAGGGAATTTTGGCTAATGTTTGATTTTGACTGCCTTTCTCTTCATAATGACTGGTTGACAGGAGCAAAACCAAAGGTTCACAAAGACCTTTTGCTGACTAGGTGCGTTGATATAGACAATTGATGAAGCCTATTAAGAGAATCAAAGACATTTCCTAAATCTAGTACTGGGATGATTTTTTTACCATTTGAAAGAGCCAAGAATTTAATCCTCTTTTGCTTCCCGGATCTGACAAAAACTCAGAAGAGTGGTGATCTTCAAAGCTTGTGAAGCAGCCCTAGTTGGTGTCCTGTAGGCAACCCATGAGCTCTGGTGTTTGTCTCAACTATGGCGTTTAGCACCCACGAGACGAAGAAGATTTACTTCTCTCATTCTGAATGGTTGGTCAGGGTTGACATTGCTCTGGGAGTTGTCATGTCCCTAGCTGGAGGCAAAGGCAGGAGCATGACGTGTGGTGTCCGAGACATTTGAGCTGCTGGTGTTGTCTCTTCTCTACTGGCAGATGGCAGCTTTACTGCCTCTTAGGACGTGTGCCCACAGACCTTTTCCAATGCTCAGCGTCTCGCCACCAGAGCAGCGCTCGGCTGCAGTGATCACAAGATTTATTAGCAGTAACTTCTGCAGCAGGTCTCCAGCACAATGGGATGGGGTAGTTTTTCCTCTTAAAATAGGGTTGTATACTGTAAAAGGAGCACGGTGCGCTGTCGTGCAAAGGTCCCTCTGGTGATGCTTGTGTTTAACCCTGGCTGTAGATGAGGAAGTTGCTGAACCGGGTGTTGAAAAGGCCTAGATAAACAATGTGATCTCCTGGACCCCTTTTTTCCTATGAAACGGCATGTTTCCATTACAGAAAAATCCCATAAAAGTGAGTAGATTCTGCAGCTTTTCCTACTAGATGTTTTTGAATCAAGCTCTAGAAGGTAATAGGAAATTATATCCCTACCAAAGAGCCCAAAAAAGCTTTACAGAAGAAACAAAGTCAGTTTTCACGCAGTATCCAGGAGTGGTGAGGAGTGAAATAACCTGGATGAAATGAAAACATGGCTGATACAGAACCAGAGAAGTGTCACTGTGCAAACATACTGAATTAAACACATTGCTGCTGGGAGCAGGGCAGCTTCAAACAACAACCAGGCCAAGTGAGGCCTCGTGTGAGCAGTGTATACCTTGTGCCATGTGTTCAGTGGCACTTGCTTAGCCAAAACTAAGGCAACACCTGGTTAATCCACAACCTGTAGAAACGATGAACCTATAATTGAGAGTTGACCCTAATTCAAACAAGATCGTTTTGTCTCCATTTTGTTCTCTCTTTCTTCTCTTTTGTTCTCTTCCCCCTCTTTTCTCTTCTTTTTCTTCTTTTTTTTCTCTCTTTCTTTTCTCTTTGCCTTTCTTTTCTGCAGAAGCTGTTGGAGATTTTTTTCTGTAAAATGCTGTTGTTTTTATGACTAGTGAATTATGCAGAACTTTTCCTTAGGACTGTATTAAATAAAAGATCTCGCAATAGCATTTTTTTTGTGTGAGCTTCAAGATTTCAGCCTGAAAAATGATTTTTAAAAATTATTTCTTTCTGCCTGTTGAGATATTTATGTTATACACTCTGTCCCTTTCTACAAATATGTCAATATTGAATGCTAGCAGTTTATGTCTTAAGACTCTTTATAGCTTTCTGAATATTTCTTTCAAATGTTGAGGAAAAATAAAGAATAACAACAATGCAGCATGTAAAAATAGAGTTGCTCAGGAATGTATTATTCATAATGAACATGAGAACCTGTTTTTCCAGAAGAATTGGTCTGATAAAATCATTCACTACTGAGGCCGCTAGTTATTTCTTTTTGTCTTTAGAATTATTTAGGGGATTTTTCTTTGTAATAAATGGACTTGTATACCCATATTTGGTAAACCAGTGGGAAGTCACCAAATGAGGAATTACTTCATTTTACGAAATGTTTAGCAACTAAGCAATGCAAACACTATCGGTTAAATATGGCAAAGTTGCATATTTGTATTCCTTGGGCTACAGTTCGAAAAAAATTCAAATGATTTTATATAACATTGCTTCTTACAGACTTCCTTTAAGTGAAGTATGAAAGCTGCAGTGTAAGCTTTATTGGCCTATAAATATGTCATTATAGTTGGACTACATTTATATGCTTTGGATTGTTGTTTAAGCCAAGAAAATATGTCTCTACAGGTTGACTTTTTATTGAAACCCTTTGAGGCATACAACAGAATGTATTTTAGGCCAAGGTTATTAAAACAGCATTTTCATTTTTGCAGCAGACTCATTGTCAATTATGCTGCCACAAACTGTCTGTGGATAGGCAGTTATGAATGGTTTCATCTCTAAATGTGTCTTTAGAAAAAGAAATAAAAGATAGAGGAGTCAGAGCTGAAATTGAGAGAAGAGACTGAGGGAAAAATGACTGAATTTAGTGCTCACCAGCTCTGTTGGTTTGGGTTAGGCTGGGCTGCAGTGCTGCCTGGGTTTAGCCAAGGAACAAATGGCCCCTGTGCCTGTGCTGGGCCAGGGAGGTGGGAGCTGCTGCCACAGCCAGGCAGTCTGCAACGCTCTGGCTCTGTCAGGACAGAGGTCTGAGTTTGGTCCCCAAGCTGGCATTGCCACTCTTTTTATCCATCTTCTGTGGGTATCATGCCAAAATGGGCGGTTGAGGTTCCTGTGCTGGCACTGTTAGTAATGGGATGAGCAAGTTCTGGTGAACTGAAGGGATTTTGCTGCACTTAATTCTTGTTTGTTCAGGTCCAGCGAGGGGAAACCCTAAGGAAATTTAGCCATCAGTCCTGTCCTGTCTTTCAGTCCCCACAGTCATGCATTTGAGGGTACAGAATCTGGATCTTCGTTCCCTGTGAAACCCAGGGAAATCAACTGCTGCTCCTAGCTGAGGTGTGTATTCTAGCAGTCACGCTTTTCTAGTCTGTAGGTGGTTTTTCAGCAGTTGTTTCCTACTTCTCTTGAAGTAGCTCCTTTCGACTCTGCAGTGGAGCTTGCTGGGCAGGGCTGGGTGCTGCAGGACTGGGTTACCCTCTCATTTTCTTGTCTTTACCAGTCTCATAATTTGTGTGTCTTCACTTGGAAGATTGCAGCTCCGTGCTGGATCTTATGTTGCCACACAAATTGGCCGATCCACAGCAGATTGCAGTGAGTTTGGAAGGACAGGCAGAGCAGGGATGAGCTGTCTTGTCGGAAGGTGCCAACCCCACAGTTACTGGCCCCAGTGGGCACTGGGCTGTTTCATGGCCCTTCTGATTTCACTTGCCAGTGGCCTTGCAGCAGGCGTGACTCCTCCAGACAAAGATTATCAAGTTATTATGTAGTCAGACGATGACATTATTGAAACTGATAATCTGCAGCTGTAGCGTGTTCAGACACTTCTGGTGACTTCTGATCTGACGCTGACTCTCCTTTTTCATTGTTTGTCGCGTGCTGCTCAGTTCAGGCTCGCCTGGCTTAACTTGATGCAATAATTTTCTGACCAACTAATTGTTAGCTATTTAGAGTACAGCCACTTTGGATACTTTGTGCCTAAGTCATACCTCTCTTCCCCTCCCATTCTTCTCTGTTTGTCTGTGCTCTTTGCCTCTTCTTGTGCCTTCCTGGCCCCATTGCCCTAGCTGAATGCCATTCTGATCTTGATAAAGCTCCTCTAGGTGTCCCGTTTTCCTCTCTCTGCCCTTGTGCACCATATGTTGTTTTTTGTCTTGTGGGTCAGAGTGACCTCTCTAACTCATTTTGACCAACCCAATTGATAGAGTTCTTTTGCCATACATGAGGCTATTACATGACTTGTCTGTTGTGCTCCATGGAGCCTGAATGGAGAAGGACGGCTCCCTTGGGAAAAAAGAGACTGTGGCCTGGCTTTTTCTTCTGTGTTTGTGCAGCTTGTAGCACATGCCAGCACTACTGCAGTAGGACAAGAGCATGAGCAGGCTGTGGAGCAGGAAGCTCTGTTGGGGTGACTGTTCAGAGAGGCTGTGGAGCAGAAAGGCTTCACTTGGTTCAACACCTTCTTTTGGTTTAGTTACTGCTTACCTTTGATGCTAACATGTTTGGGATCAGAGATAACCTGAGGTGCTGAGCAGACAGAGATAAGTACTTTATTATTGGTCATCCAGCTGGTTTAACAAATACTTGTTGGCTTGTTGGCTTCAGTTGCTGGCTGCCTTTTAAGTGCTGAAAGGTGACGCTGTTAAGTCCAGTGTACTTGCAGCAATTCAGTCCTGGAGATGACCCTATCTCCAGCAGCATTTTGGGGCTCTTCCTCCTCAGTTGCCCCTCTCTCTTGAGCCACTGCTGCTCTCCTCTGCACCTTCCTCCTCCTCCCTGGAAGGAGGTTGGTGGGGTACTTCCGAGGTTGTCTGTCCTTCTTGAGACCACCTGTTTGCCTGAGCAGTGCTGGGATGATTTGAGTGCTGTTAATTTCTTCCTTTCCCTGGGGAGAGCCTACTTCATTACAAAGGAAGCGTATGAGGGTGACAAAAGCATTTTAATATGCAGCACTGGCTGTGGAAACCCTTCACTCACCACTGGATTGTGTTGAGCCTCATCTATTTGTGACTCTTGAAAGGAGTTTTGACACCACACACCTCAAACTTCACGCATGCCTTATCAAAGAGATTTGGATTTCTTATCAAGCAATGCCCTACCTTTCAGCTTTTATAAAAGGAGTGAGAGCATCATCCCTGGAAATTGAGGATGTGGGTATTTTGTTCTTTGAAATGTGGAAGGTATGCCAAGAAATGTGAACAGAATTCAGGTAACTTCCCTCTTGGTAGCCCCTAACTCACAGTGGCTGTTCACTACCCACCCCGTTCCTGCAGCAGGAACAAGCTAACATGATTATCAGAGTTATGCTGATAGCAATTGTCACTGTGTCAAGCATTTTCAATTATGTATTGGTATAACAGGGCACTTTGCTGTTGGTGTAGAGCATAGCCATTTGCAATTGTTGTTCTGGTCTGTTCAGAAACATCAGAGAAGGAATCACTGCTGCAAAATGAGAGGAGGAAGAGTTAAATTTTACTGCCTGTGAAGCTAGAGAACTGCCCCACGTTCTCTTAAAGTCAAAGTTGCAGCAGTTTGCACCGTCAATAAGAGTTTTGTTGCAGCCTCTGGCTGGAACAGGATAGCCTACATAATTACAAAATAAGTAGATAAAAAATAAAGACCATTCACAGACAGTGTCAAAGCAGCCAGTGTGGGACAGTGTCCCTTTAAAAATGTTTGACGGCTTTTTTTATTTTTGTCTGTTTTTAGCACCGGGATTGACCTTGCCAGGCTGTGTAATAACCCACATGTGTCTGCTCTCCAGGATTTTTTCCCTTCTAGTCACTGTTGGATCTTGCATTTAATTCTTACTGACCATGGGTTTTTGTTCCAGTAACTGGAAACGTGTGTGTCCTGGTGCAGTGCTGCTGTGCTCTGAATCTGACTTTATCTCAGTGTCTGGTTTGGTTTTTTTCCCTTTTTCCCTTTTTTTTTTTTTTTATTTTTAATTACTGTTTTAGAGGGTACTGTTTTCCTCTCCAGTCTTCCCTCTATCTTCAATTCCTGCCCATACTGTTTCTGGGTCCCAGTTTGGGACAGCTGTTGTTTTGTGCTGCTGTGCTTCCCTTGCCCAGCACCATTGGAAGGAGGTGATCAGTGGTCTCCTCGGTGTGCCATGGTTGCTGGTTAGATGTGTTGATCCCTCATAGGTCACTGATGCCTTTCTCCTGCGTTATATCCTTTCCACACAGCCGGCCAAAAATTGGCTGAGTACCGAGATCTGTAAACCGAGCACCTATGTGATGTTGTGGTATAGTTGGGTGGGCCCCAAGGACATCCTCTTTTTCCTGCCTGGCTGCTTTCCTGTGCTGTAATTCTGTGCTGCTGGAGCCCAGGACTTGGAGTCCTGCAGTCATCTTTGACTCCGAGCGCTCCGTTAATCAAGTCGGAGCTGTCTTCATACCAGCCCATGAATCATGCTGGCTTGTGACCTGTGCGGCCGTGCTGAGATGCTTATGCTCTTCTGTGGGTGCTGCTGATAGCATGGCCAGATCTGGGTGTCGTTTCCCTTGTAGGAGGAAGGAGAAAAGCTAGACCCAATTTATTTCCAAGTCTCCTTGAGTTGCTCTTTGTTACTCCCATGCCCAGAAAGGCAACTGGCCCTTTGTTTGTAGGCACAGTATGACGCATCTGGCCTCTCATTACCTGTTTTCCTAAGTATCCTAGTCCGGTTCTAAACGTGTTGTTGCCGAAAGGCCAGTACTTTTTCTCTGAGATACAATATTCGTCTTCTTATAGATGACCTGTCTTGTGTCATGGGAGGTTGTCAGAGAGAGCATCCTTTGTGCATCTGAAATTTAAGGTGGAGAGTTGCTTTTTTTCCTTTTCTCTTTCTGTAAAATTGTTTGGTAGGACAGAGGCACACAGGAGCAAAAGCTGTCAGTGAATGGCCATGTCAGCAGCATTTATGGAGATCTCAGCAACAGCAGGGCCCTCAGCTTGCCAAGGCAGACCTTTGCTTGGGCAAGCAAGGGAAAGTGGGAGGTGGGAACACTAGAAAGAAAAGGAAGGTGTTGGACAAGATTGTGGGAAGGGGCTTGGCTACAGCAGCTGAGTGGGCAGTAGCAAATGTGCCTTCCCAGCAGGGTCAGCCCAGGGATCTCCTCCAGCACTTTGTATCACCTTTGTGAGCACCAAGAGGGGCTCTGTGGGTACACAGGAGAAGACTGTGGTTCTGGCAGCTTTGCCTTTGTTAACTGAGTTTTAAGACTCTCACTATCAATATTCTGACTCCTTAATCCCTTTTGGTTAATTTGGGTCATACTTGTCTTTGCTGGCTTGGTGATCCTTATGTGAATAGAGCATTGATAGATGAGGATGCTTGGGAAGGGAAGGGTTAAACCTAGTGTGTGTATAAATTGGAGTGCGGTTTGTGGGAGTGGGTGATAAAGAAAGCATATATTTAAAAACTGTAACAGCCTGAATTGTAATTTACTGGATAGGTTTTGTATTGGAGAACCTTGTGGCATAACCTTTATTTACTTCATTTAGTAAAATCTGTACCATGTAAAATAAGTTCCTCCTTAATTTTACTGCTAATAATAATTTGCTTGTAAAGATGAATCCTCAACACTGTAAACCTTCAGCTTGGGTCTGTCTTGCTCTGTTACATTGTGAAGGGCAAATAGTTAATGGCATAAAGAAGCTAGTGTTAGTGATAGATAATGTGTATGATTTTAGCAGGGGTATATTTTAGCAGCTTGTGAAAAATCAAGGTGAATTTTTACATCTGTGCACTGCTGCATAATTGATATATGTAGAAGCTGAAATTCAAAATAAGCTACTAGGAGAGCCCACATTTGATTTTCCTAAACATTTAAATATATGTATCACACCCTCATTTTACGATGCCGGTTAATGACTTTATGAGCATGTTGGCAGCCAGAGCATTACATGTGGTTTGAGAAATGTGTCTGGATATGCTTGGTAAGCAGTATTGTTCTGACAGTGTACTAAAGGCCATCTTCAATTTGACTGTGCTCTACTTTGTTATGGTGTGAAAGAAAAAGATAATTCAGCAGAGCATTGTGCTGTCGGCTGGAGACGCCACACTTCAGAATACAAATATTACCAGGGATAAATGAATCATTAAAAGAACAGTAGCATAAAATATCTGATGAATGAACTCCAGGAGTCTGTGCTGGAATAAATTTAGCATTCACGGACAGTACCATAATATGTGAAATAATAGTATCAGTTCTACATTCAGATGCCAAAAACATTTATGGACCCAGAATAATTGTGAATTACAAGGCTATAAATACATAGAGGGGATTTGGTGATATCATAATAAACCATGAGAAATTCGCTAGGCTGGTTTCTAATGTTACCAGAACCTTGAGATATATTTACAACCTTGTTCACACTCCTGCAGTTTTAGGGGGCAATTCTCCTCTCACAACACGTTCGTCATTCCCATTTGTGCCAAGGGGAGTTATGCATGTGTGTCATGAGTGGAATAGATCCCCACACAATTCAAGGATCCTATAACGAATATCTAATTTAAGAAGAAGGTGGGAAACATTCCCTCTCATCCTCCTCCTAGTTCCCCCACATCCTGTTCTGCTCCTGTGAACGAGGCTAGTGAAGGGAATGTAGGTAAAGGATGACAAGATAGCTGCTGTGTTCCTGAACATTTTATCCACAGCTGCATCATTTTTTCCACTTTTTATTACTGAGAAACAAAACAACCAAAGCCCAGATGTTCTGGTCCCAGGTTTCTTTAAAGTGCAGGCTAATGCATTTTAAAAGCCTATTGTAAATACCCAGGGAAGGCTGGGATCCTCAGCCTGTCCTCCAAAAGGAGGCTTCATTGTTGTGATACCAGATCCATGCCTGATAAGAACAGTTAATTAGGAACTGGGGCTGAACCTGATGTGATATTCGAGAGCATGTTCAGCTTTCAGCATGTCCCACGTCACCTGTTTGTGATTAAGCCTGGTGTCCCCTTGCCTTGCTGAGTTGGGGTGGTGACAGTCTCCGCAGGTACTTTGTGTCATTCACACATCCCAATATTTGGTGGGTTACAGCCCGGTGCTGCAGGATCCCTTCCCCTCCCAGCATCTCCCCCAGCCAGCTGTGCCATGTTACCGGCCTCATCCTTCTCGTAAGTCATTGGCAAAATATGCACGTTCAGTGTGGTGCAGAGCAAGTCTGCTCAGTAATTCCACATTCCTTAGTGTTGCAGGAGGTCTCTTGACTGACCAAGCTGCAGTCTTTTTGCTCATCCCTCTTCTGGCTGTACACCCAGGCCTGCCAGGGGAATATTTGTGGTATTCACAGTGGGAAGGGTCTGTGGCTTCATTTATGTCCTTCCACGTGGTTCCTGTTTTTGGGCCTTGGTAGACTCACTCTGTATCAGAAGATGAATCACGTCCTTGAGATACATCCTGGACCTTCCATCCTTGTCAGCTGATGAAACAAAGAGAAGATAATTACAGGATCAAAAAAATAACAACGGTGAAGTGGTCATTAGCAAGAGGGGGGTCCTTGGCAGCGTTGTAGGTGATTTGTAGGCTTTGGTGTATGTCAGTGATAGGTCCTCACCCAGTTAGTCACTGAGCCTCGCTTTTCTTGATCACTGCCAGTTTATTTCATTGTCTTTCTCTCTTGAATTCATGCATGTTTTTGCTATGGCAAGGTCATGGGATTATTTATTATTTGGTTTTGTTAATTACTAGTGACTTTAACTTGATATTCTCTGCAATATGTGTGTGAACTCCTGTGGCAAACCCAGTAGACAGGGTATAATGCAATCTTAATGCATGTTTTTCTCTTTCATTATTGTAAAACCACAGTCTCCACTTTGCTTTCACACTATTTCCAAATTAAAAGCTTTGTGGGATGAAAATTAAACGATAAGTTACTATAAAAATCTATTTCAAGAATCTCGAATGCTTCAGCTCCATCTTTATTTTTAGTTTTCTTACTGCCTGAATGACCCTTACTTGTGACAGTGTTTGTCACTATACACTTGCAGTTTTGTTGCACAGAGAAAATAGATTGAAAAGTCCTTTTACGCTTGTGTTTTTAATCCTCTGTTCAGATACATAAAAATGTGGCCCTGTAAGTTCTGTGGTACAGTAAAAAAAAAAAAAAAAAACCAAAAAAAAAACCACCAACCCAAATAATTTTGGCAGTTCAAACGCAGAAACTAAAAATAATTTAATCTGCAGTGTGAACATAGTTTCATATTTATACTAGCATCTGGCCTCAGGAATTGCATACTCCATTCTTTAAATAGCTTCACTCTGGCTCTTGAATGCTTTGTGACTAGAACATTACCCTACAGTCATACACCTTGTTTACATATTTCTGTTAAAAGGCAAAAGAACTTACAGTACTTCAAAACATTGGTACAAGCTCCCTCCTTCCCTCTCGCCTTGGAAAAGAGAAGTTAAAAAGAAAAAAATGCAAGTGGTCTGAAAGTGCATTTTAAATTTACTTCTCTCAGTTTGCTGGTGGGTACATATTTTACTGTCATTTGTATGAAAAACTGGAAGAAGAATTTTCCAAAGAAAATGTGTGTCTTTCCAGATGCCCAACAGTAGTCAAACAGAAATTTATGTGCACTTTATTTGTCTGTATGTTTTTAATCTGGCAAGTGTCTTTGTCTTTAAAAACACTTTGCCTAGAGAGAGTGGATCTTTTTTTGTTACCGTATGGTAGAAATAAGGAGTAGATCCAGGTCCCTGGGAATGAAATATATCAGAATAATGTAATAAAAAGGTAACCACTATAAACAGGAGGCTGATGATTAGCTTCTTACAATCTTTAGGGACAAAGTATGTTTTTATAGTTTTATGATCCTTGCCCAGCCTGACTTTAGGAGGAATTGCATTTTCAGAATTACATATTTGTAACTTCAGCTAAGCTTTACAAATTTAGTAGATCCCTATTTAGTGTCTGTTGGTGAGTGTAAGTCCAGCCTAATATTCTTACTGCTATTTTTTCATTCACATGTCTTGAGGTGAACCTAGGAGCAGAAGAGAAAATATCCCATTTTTAAACCTTAATCCAGAATCCATTCGTATGAGTCACTAAAACAAAATCATAGTGGTTTGGCTAAAAAAGGCTTCATGTCCAAAGGGAACGTTCCTTAGAATGCTGGCACATTTCCCACAGTGTTTCTTGAATGTGTTTTATATGTTGTCTTTGCGCTATTGTAAAACATCAAAGATTAGATTCTGTAGTTTGGTGTGTGGGAGGCTCCTGGTGTTTTGGTGGACTGGTCAGATTTGAACAAGGGCAGGGGGCTTGAGAGGTGCTCAGCCCCCTCAGCTGCCTGTGCTGCTCCTCCTGTGGAGGAGCCTTCCACCTCAGGTAGGGAGAGCATTTCTCTTTCTTGTGGTAAGTCTTCCATGCTGCAGCACGGGCTTAGGCTTGCTGTTGAGGTGTTCAGAAACACCCCGCAGCAGTGTGAGAGGCAGAGAAATCGGGTCCTGTCTGCCTTTGTCAAAAACTTTGAGAGTAAGTTGTTTTGTTTGTCCTACCCAGCTATTAGAGCCCTCAACAGGAAAGAGCCTCTAGGATAATCATCCCACTTGGGTTTTGGGAGGTCATTTCTGTAGGTTTCAGACTAGCCTGGGACACTGAGAACGTCAGTGCCAAGGCTGTACTCCACCACGACTTTCAGCTTTGATCCTCCGGTGATGGAGTGAGAAAGAGGTGGTACAAAGCTGGATAGGAGCAGGGGTGAGGATGGCTGGAGGCAGCAGTAAGGGCAGCATCTCTACCTTGTCACTAGGATTTTTGTTAGCCTTCTCTGCAGGGAGGGTTGGTGCTCATGTTTTACTTTATTTTTCAGACCTGGGCCCTCTGACTTGCATGTAGTGAATGCGGATGGTGCAGGATTTAGCCTTTGGTGATTACAGATACCATGTGATTCTAAGGTGCAACACATTTGATTTATTGGGTAAAGCCTATTTAATATCTTAAAAGCATGGAGTAGGAGATCAGATGTGAGCATAGCAGCCTTAAAATATATTCCCTGACAACATACTTAAGAATGTTTAGGTCTACATGAAATATACAGGAAATGAGGCCAGTTTTGTCCCTGCTGCTTTGATGGCAGGGTACGCAGGGGAGACGGAGAGAGTGTGGACAGGAATTCGTGTGTTTGATAACATGAGCCTAGTGTATTTGCACAAATGGAATAGGAGCATTTTTCACCCTCTGCAGCAGAAACTATTGGTAGTTTCTCTGCCTATTTCAGAGACTGTGACTGATCAGATGTATCAGTAAATCCATGTAAGTTAACATGGAAAGCCATTCCCTCACATCTGTGTTTGCACAAAGCAGTACCTCTTTGCCATTTCTGGTGGCTTAGGGAAGCACAGAGAGCTGATTCTGAGCAACTCGAGATGAAGAGAGGCTGCTGTCCTCTATCAGACCCTTTTTCCCTCATCACCTTGTAGATCAAGTCAGTCTAAGAGTAAGACAAGGTTTATGTCCGTTTACTCTGAGAATACTTGTTAAGTGTTCTAAAACAGAGGCTTTAATGAACAGCAAAGCAGAAAAGCAGTTGCCAGAAGGACTTTTAACGATTTCTGATCATGCTAATGTCTGACCATTGTCTTCTGCTGCAAAATTAAATTTTCTCCTTTTTTCCCCAGAATGTCAGACTACTTAGCGTATGGCTGGTTTTCTTAAAAAAGCATTTAATTGTCTACTTCTTAGCAGAAGAATGCAATTAAAGTTCTTAAATGAAGAGGAAGATTGTGCCAACAGTGCTTGGAAATTGTATTGTCCCGTCTGTAAAAACATACTGAAAGCATTGTTTATACCTTGCTGGGCATGTGGCAAATTTCCTACTTAAAGTCATGTAACATTTCTTGAGCAGCAGGTATTTTTAGTTGGGCAAGTAACAAAAGTTTTGCAAATGTTTGTTTGGGTGGGTAGAAACTTGGAAACTACACTGTGGTTCAGTTTTCTCTAGTTATTACAGGGGTTTTGTCACTTATGCTTCTTATGGTTGTAGCACCTCCAGCTGCAGCACGAGCTCTCAGGAAACAAGCCCTTGTCACAGGTGGTGCAAGGAGCGCCCTAAGCTCAGTGGGGCTGGCAAGGCCCTTTGTCTTCATCACCGAAGGTTATCAAGATGTGACAGAATGGGATGGCAATCGTAGAAAAAATGGGATTCCAGTTTCCATTGTGCTCCTTTTCCCTCAGAGCATGTCTGTATAGATTGCATGTGGGACAACTTTGTGTGCGCTTCCTCGAGATCTTTGCCCCAGCTATCCGTAAGAATTTCTCACCATGTCCGTTTCTCAGTCAGTTTGCTAGCCAGGTTGCCCAAATCAGAATAGGAAACCAGGCTTCTTGGAGGAGCATTCCCTTTCACCTGGTGAAGTGACTCCAGGTCCATGCCAGTGATGGCTGACTCCAAAGGCAGGAGACCCTCTTGTGTGTGATAGCCTGAACAGGGTGGCCAGTTTTATACCAGAGTGGATCCTCAATTTGGATCCTCATCCTTTCATTTGGTGCTAAAACTTCAGCCAGAATCTGTGTTCAGAATGGCTTCAAGCTTTTCTTTTCAATGGGTTTACCTGCATAGCTGGTATCAGAAGTGCAGTTGCACATATTAGACTTAATTTTTCCTTTCCAGGATCAAAGTCTTGAGGTGACAGTCACTGCTAGGCACTCTGAAGCTCAGGCCTTCCTGCCATAGTGTCTCAGAATTAATGTCCTGGTTTATCATTCTGTGCTCCTGGCTAAGTGTAATTCCTATTGAGCTTGGACACCCAGTGCAGCAGAGCTCAGGTGATGTGCTCTTCCAGTGTCAGGAATCCACAGAGCAGCAAAAAGAGCAGCTTCTCCAGTACTGTTGCTAGACTTGACTGTGAGGTCGGGAGTTTGGGAGAGTGTTATTTCAGTCACTGTTTAAACTGCCAGAGATAGTCACGCTGAAGAGCTTGCTGTGGCACACTCTGGCTTTAGTAAGAAAGATTGATTACTTGCCCTTTCCCTACTAATTGTGACTTTTCCGGATTTTACTTTCTGGGTACCATCCCTTCCTGTTTTCAAACCCTCTGATATTGCAGGCTTGAATTGCAAGGGGGGTTTAGCATCCCCAGGCTTGTCCTCATGCTGGTGCGGGAGGAGGCAGCCCATGGAACAGGAACAAAATGCTTGGCATCTCTCAGAAATTCCCATCTCACTTGCATCTGGTATAAATGCACCCTGCAGTTTATTGAGTTGCTCATCATGAACACTGTGGTTACTGTGCAGTAACTATTCTTTTGCATATTCTGTTCTTTCTGGGTATTGTAGGAATTAGTGCATCAGTTGAGTACTGATGAGAAAGATTAGATGAGAGTGAAATGTTACAGGTCATTAAACAAACAAACAACCCCACCTTCATTTTATTGAAGGTACCTATAAATCTCATCAGTTTTCTGCTTTACAGCCAGTTGACCAAGGATCTGTGTGAAAGGGCGAGCTGTTAGCTTAAGGCAACTCAGACTGCTTTAAGCGGCTGTGAACTACTTTTATAGTGCTACCAGTCTGTTTCATTTCCAGAAAGTGAAAGTTCGAAGTAGGTCCCCAGTCTGGTTTCTCACATGTGAGATCATTTTGCTCCCCATGACCTAGAAACCAACAATGAATGTGTAAATTACAGACGAGAAGAAAATTCAGAATTGACTGTAAGGTGAATGGAAGTTGAATAATTCCCTGAACTTCAACTGTGAAAAGAAGAAAAGATCACTGAATTCTAAAACAGACTTCAGTATGGACAAAGAAAATGTTATTTTAGTATAGATTAAACTCATGACTAAGATATAGAGGGATTATTGTGTCTGTTTCAGATGTAATTTCATGCCTGAGAATTTACATTGAAGGCAAACTGGTCTGGATCACATTAGCAAAGGCCCTGTTTTGCTGTCAGTTTAATTAAATGGAAACTGCTGGCAAAGAGACCCTGAGTAGGTTTATAGAAGCAATACTATTTTGTATGTTGGAGCAGGAAACTGTTAGGTCTTCCAGTTTGAAAGGGACACAGAAATGAAACCTGTGATTCATTCTTGTTTACAAACTCCCAGCTAGTATACAATGACCTTAGTGATAAATTAGCTGCAATTACACGTTATATGAGGTGGGCTTTACAATAGCTGCAGACTTCATGGTTATGAGAACCATGACCTTTGACAGGGAGGTTAGAACATGAAGTTTTTCCAAACAGTGCCTAGATCTTCAAAAGTATTTGTATTTCCTTCCCTGTTTCATGTGAGTAGATTGACAAGATGTGTGGTGGGTGTTCTGTTTGCTCGCCACAAGATTGTTGTCAGGCAGAAACCCCCCAAACAAAAAAGCCCACCCTTCAGGAACATTGATTTATCTGTTAACTGTGTCTGGCATGCTGCCTTTTGGCTTTGATTTCAGAGAGAAACATATTTGGTTACTTTAATAGGCAAAAGCACTGAACCTGACTTCTAGGGGAAAAAATTGTTTTCTTTCCCTTTTTCAGTTCTGTTTATCAGATCCTGACGTTCTGTATCGTAATTGTGCAACAGTTCCAAGTTGGAGTAAAGAAAAGTAGAACTGAATGTCAGGCTCCATCAGCCTCATTATTTGAGAGCCAGCTTTTCTGGGTGACTCAGTGGGACTGAAAATGCATGTTTATGCCAGTTAATAACCACCCTGTGACACCAACTCAGATGATATCAAATGCTTTTTTGTTCTCGAGAATTGTTCACATCACCTATTTATATCTCCTCTTTTTATTTATGTTGTTTTTTTATCTTAGAAATTTTTGCTGAGCTGGAGTTGACTTGCCTTTTCCCCCCAGATCTGTTTGTTCACCCTTTTTTGCTTCTTTCAGATATACTGAAAGATAAGGTTATTTTTTTCCTGTATTCTTTGACCAAGGAAATCCAGGTCTTACTATTTTCAGCTACTTCTCCAATTTGATGTCACAGCGTGCGAGAGTAAAAGTTGAGAATTTGAGAAAGTAAGGTTTTTAATCATGTTACAGTAATTGTATATTTTATTCTGTATGTATACACAAACAGAAGGTGATTACACAGATGTATGCTGATGACTACATAGTCATCTCCGGTGAAACTGCACGTATCTCTTTGTGTGTGTACATGCAACTGTATATACTGCCGAGCTCCAGTACCCATAAAGCACTTGGCCAGAAGAGTGTATTTTTGAAAGGCTTAACATTCTTCACGTAAGTATCAGAAGTAATAAAATACATAGTTCGAGGCCTACAAAGATCAAAAGAGAAAGAAGGAAGAAAAAAGTTTTAAAAAAACCTGTAGTAGCAGCAAGAGAAACAGAACAAGGAGGTTGTTGGGAGACCTCCATCCCTGTGAATGCAATGGTTTTTTTCAGGGAAGCTGTAGGAGGAATCCATGTTTTAATATTAACTTCAGTCATGCTGTAGCCCAGTGCCTCCAGTGAGCATGAAGCTCTGCATGGTTGGAAGGTAGGTGGAGATGAGATTTGGAAAATGGTTGCGTAACTGTAGGTGAGGGGAGGGAAGAAACTTCAGCCGCCATCAATGCTTTTGCCTCTCCCAGTAACACAATGCAGTCCATCCCAAAGCATCTCCTGGTGTTTTCCTGCATGTGTGCTTACCTCTGCTTGGTCCTCTGCCTCAGCTGGGCAGTGATCTCCCGAGTCCCAGCTCCCAGTGGCAGTTGCTTAGCAATAATTAAAAATAAACCAGCAAGCAACAAACTCTCTTCACATCCAGGGGCTGTCCATCAAAGCTGCTCCCCAGCTCTCACTTACATGTGCTAGGGGTAGAAAAGAGAGGAAAGGGTCAGTTAGTTTGATCCTGGCAGTGGTAAGAAGTGCAGAGAGTGTGGGGGAGGAGTTAGTAAATTACTTTGTGTGGATAAGTAGCAAAATTCCTAACACGGTGGGACAAAAAATGCTCAGTTCCATTTGCTTCCATCACAAGGAGGGACTTCAGCTGTCTCCCCCTAGAGCTTCTAGCAGGACAGGCTGCCCTAGCAGTGATCGGCAATATTTGGCCCCTGAGCCCCTGTCCCACCGGGCGTTTGGCTGCTTGTGGGGAGCTGGTTCACTTTGCCTCTCTCAGCCTGGCTCCCTGTTAGCCTGGTCCCAATGGCTGCAATGCAGGCACATCCTTCATACTATGGAATTGCAGGATTCCTCAGTGGAGCTCTGCCAGTTGTGTTGGAAAGCTGTAAGAAAGCAAAATCTTTGTGGAGGAGGTGCCTTTCAAGGCAAATGGAAAGGAGAAAAGACTTTCCCAGTTGTAGCGGTGGTAAGGCTCAAAGCCGGTAAAAAATTTCAGTCTCGAGAAAGTAAAATGAAATTCTTTAGCAGCTAGTTTATTTTAGTTTTTCTTTTCCTGTTCTGCTTCGTGACAGAACTTCAAATAATTATGTTGATTTATGATTACAGGTATTTTAAAGCTGTAGTATGCTGAAGCAAAGCAATGCCAGCTTATTGTTTCTGGCCCTATCCAATTATACAATTGAGTTTAGGCATGTAATAATGTTACAACAGAAATATCCATCATGATGGATTGAATTTCATGAAGTACAATGCAAGAATATTTATAGCTCCATTCTTAACGCCACTTTTGAGTCAAAATATGCCTTCTTGATACGGCCTTTAAAAACAGGAGAAAATCTGAAACTTTTCAGTCTATCCCCAAACATACCACAACCCATTGCCTACACCGGAAGGGGGGTGTAGGTTGATGATAAGCAGAAAATGATAGAATAGAGTAATTATTTCCGCTAGAAAATGAGGATCCAGCATTATTTGTACAGTAACACAAAGTCATTATTTGGCTATGCCACTGTAATGAAACAATAAAGATCATACTTAATTTAAGTATCAGTTCTGAAGAGACTTCTTGCTCTCCCGCTACCGTTTTAACTATTAAAACAAATTTGAATTGCTAGTGTAGTTTCCCACTGTTTTTTAGCAAGCGGAGTGGGCAAAACCTCCCCTCCTCCCATCTCTGTTTAAATGTAGACCTTTGGCATTCCAGAAATCTGACCTTGTTTGTAGGGAATGGCTCATTTTTCTATAATGTAATACGAAGCACTCTTGTGTTTTCATTCCATGAACTAGAGAGTTTAATGTTCCAGCTTGCCATGATAAGGATATGATCTGGTTAGAGATAGAAACACTAAAGGAAATTAGCTATTGTACTATTCTTTAACATACTGTTTGCCTAGCAGTTTCATTTAGAATAATTTGGAATAATCTTGGAGTACCTTTTTTAAAGGATTCTTTTTTTTTTCTTTTTCCTTTTTTTTTTTTTTTT